>BDDC01000600.1:0-29573 GCA_001662425.1 Chlamydomonas sphaeroides
CCCCTCCCCTCCCCTCCCCTCCCTTGGGCGTCCTGCCTCAGGGGAGCCATGCGCGGTCGCCCCACCGCTGGCAAGCACCCACATCCTCGCTCCCATCCTCTTGTGCCCGCCAGACCTGGCTCGAGGACTACCGCGCCTCGCTGCCCGCCGGCGGCCCCGCCAACCTGCCGCCCGCGCTCGCCGCGCTGCAGCCGCCGCCGTCCTGGCTGCCGGGCGGGCGGCGGCCGGCGGCGGGCGCCGCCGCGCACGCCGGGCCGGTGGGCAGCGCGCGGGCGGGCGGCGGCTGTCGCTTCGACCTGGACTGCCTGCTGCTGCGGGGCGCGGTGGCGGTGGGGGTGGCGGCGTGCACGGGATCCTGGAGGTGCGGACCCCTGGGGGGAAAGGGGTGTGTGCGGTGAAGGGAGGGCGGGGTTTCCTGGTTTCTCGCCGTGCTCGCTGCGCGGCAGCGGGGCGCGGGAGCACAGCGGCGGGCCCCGCATGGACCCGCGGTGGCTGAGCGGGCCCCGCGTGGACGCGGCCCTGTGCTTGGGGCCGGTCGGAGGTGCGCGGGCGCGCAGCGGCGTACCCCAGGCAGGACTGCGCGGGCCAGGCCCCGAGCTAGGGTCGGCGCACGCCGCACGGCGCACGCACGCCACAACCACAACACCGCCCAGCCAGCCAGCTGCGGCACTCCCCACGCCGCTGCCGCTGCCTCTGCTCCCCCGCCCCCAACCAACCCCAGGCTGGCCACCGCCGCCAACGTGGCCCTGCAGGCCTGCCTGCTGCTGCTGCGCCTGCTGGCAGCGAACCGCGACCTGCTGCGCGCCTTTCGGGCAGAGACCGCAGCAGCAGCAGCCGCGGCCGCGGCCGCGGCCGCGGCTGCCGTCGAAGCCACCGCCCCGCCTGTCAGCAGTGCGGCCGCCGCCGCGGCTGCGGCTGTGCGGCGCGGTCGCGCGCCGCTGCGCAGCCGTGGGGTTGCCGTTGCCCCCACGCCGGCCGCAGCGTCGCGTTCGGCGGCCGGCGGCGCTGGCGGCGCGGCGGCGGAGGCGCCGCAGGGCCGGGCCGTGTTCTTCTCGTTCGGGCCGGTGGAGGGCACCTCCGACGCCCCGCTGCAGCAGGCGGCGCAGGCGTGGGTGCGCGAGCTGGCCGCGCAGCAGGAGCATGACGTGGCGCGCGCCGCCGCGGCCTCGGCCGCCGCGGCCGCGGCGCGCAGTGGCGCCGCCGGCGCGCCGGCGGCGGCGCGGGGCGAGGCGGCGGCCGCGCCGGGGTCGGCGCCGGCGGCGGCGAGGGCTGCGGCGGCTGACATGGTCACGCTCATAGACCGGATGCGGCGGGTCAGAGCGGCGGCGGCGGGCCTGGCAGGCCTGCCCGGAGGCGACGAACCAGCTGCCGCCCGGGCCGTGGCCGCGCCCAGCGGCGAACGATCCGCACTCGCGCAGCGGAGCGCGCCGGCGGCTGCGGACGCTCGTCCAGCGGAGCAGGCGCCGGCGGCGGCCAGCAGTGGCACGCCGGAAGCCGACACGAGCGACGGGGACGCGGCCACGGCGCCAAGCGGCGGCAGCGGCTGCGAGGGCGGCGCGGGGCCCAGCCAGGGCACCGCCGCCAGTCCTCAGCCTGCAGCGGCGCCTGGGACTGCCAAGGCGTCTGCCTGCGGCGGAGCGTGTGGCGGTGGCGAGGCTTTTGGCGGCGGCGGCGGCGGCAGCGCGGCCGCTGGCTTGGCCGCTGGGGCGAGCTCGGCTGGGGCAGCGGGCGGCGCGGCGGCGACGGGGGGCGACACCGCACCTTCGCCGCGGCCCTTGGGGCCGCAGGGCGACGCCGCCGCGGGTGCTGGCGGGGACACGGGGGGCGCGAGCGCCTCAGCGGCCGCCACTGGCTCCGCTCCGGCCGCTGTCGAGGCCGCCTCCGCGAGTATCCCCGCCGCGACAGCAGCCCCGCCAGCCGGCCCCGCCTCCTCCGCCTCCTCCGCTGCCGCACCGCCGCGCCAGGCCACGCCGGTCCCCACCAGCCGGCCCCGCAGCCGCGCAGCGGCCTCCGTGCGCGTCCCCTCCGCCTCCACCTCCGCACCCACCTCCGCACCCTCCACCTCGCCCTTCACCCTCTACCCGCTGCCCCGAACGCCGCTCGCCTTCTCCGGCCCGCCCCGCGGCGGCCTGTTCGACGACGTGGTTTGGGCCGCCACCGCCTTCACCGCCGCCCACTGGCTGCCGCTGCTGCCGCCGGCCGGTGCGCTGGCGGCGGCGGCGGGTGCCGTGCTGGCGCCGCTGGCGCCGCTGCCGCTGCGGACGCTGGCGGGCTGGGCAGACCTGGCGCTGGCGGCGGGCATCTTCCTGCAGGTGGGGTTGGCGATGAGCGGTTGGCGGTTCATGGCTAGCAAGCTGCCGCCGCTCGTCCGCAGGTCAGGGGCGGCCGTCGGCGTGGGGGCGGCCGTGCGCCGTCGCCGCACAGCCCTTCGGACGCACGGCCACATGGCGGCGGCGGCCTGACCCTCCGCCCCCGCCTCCGTCCCCCTTCCGTCCCCCTTCGCAGCTCGGGCGCCTGTCTGCCGCCGGGCGGCTGCAGCAGGGCGTGCTGAGGCCCAGCCGCAGCCCCGGGCCGGAAGCCGCCATCGCCAACACCACCGGAGCCTTGGCCGGGACCTCGCCGGCCACCGGCCCCCCAGCCGGGCCTGCCCCTGTGGGCGGTCTGGTGGATGTGCTGGCGGTGCTGCGCTTCAACGTGTGCATGGCGGGTGAGGCAGGGCCGGGCGCTGGTGCAGTTACTCCCCGGGGCTGCGCAAAGCTGCAGTGCGGTGCAGCTCGATGAGCCATTGAGCCGCAGCGAGAGCGCAATAGCGTGATAGCGGCAGCAATCAATCTGGGCACAGCGGGTGGGCGGGCGGCGTTGGCTGTTGGTGCATCGCGAGCACTGCAGCGATCGTGTTAGACATCGGCGTCAGTGCAGTGCCGGTTGAGCACAGTGTCACGCCAGCTGGAGTCAAGCTTGACACCGGCGCCGGTCCAGGGCCCAACACTACGCGCCGCCGCAATGTGGGAGTAGCCATATGCCTGTCAGAGGCGCAACGTGGCACGGGTAGCCAGGGTCCCGTTCTGCCGCTCGTGCCGCTTGAGACCGCCTGGTCGCCCACCCGCCCCGCCGCCGCCATCCCCCGCAGCGCTGCCGCTGGTGCTGCACGCCATGGGCCGGCTGTGGCGGCCGCTGCCGGGGGCCTACCTGGGTGCACTGGTCAACATGGAGCTGGCGGCGCGCAGCGCGGCCCTGGTGTTGCAGGTGTGTGTGGGGGGGTGCTGGGCAGGTTGCCTCGGACAACTTGACACCAACTAGCACAGAGTGTAACAACACATGATTTTACAAACGACGCGTTGCTGATGGCGCTGGTGCTGCAGGTGTGGCGCCTGTTGCGGGGCAGAGGCGCGGGTCCGGACACGCGGAACATCGGGACGGGACGGGGCGACCGCGGGCAGGGCGCGGTGCGGTGATGGCGGGCACGTTGGCTCTCCCCCTCACGCGCCCCATCCGCCCCTTTGGCCCACCCCACCTCAGGCCGTGGGCTTAATGCGCTGGGTGCCTCTGCTGGGGCCGCCGCCGCTGCCGCTGCTGGGCCCCCGCCTGGCCCGCCTGGGCGCCCGCGACCAGCACCGCCACCAGTACCTGCCGTACGAGCCGCACCGTGACGTCACCGGCCGGACCGGCGCCGGCCGCGCCTCCGCCGCCGCCATCGCTGCCGCCACGATGGCGGGGCTGGAGCAGCCGCTGGCCGAGATGCTGGCGGCGGTGGCCGGCGGCGGCCTGCGCGCCGCCGCCGCGGCCGCCGGCCGCGCTGGCGGCAGGGTTGGCGGCGGCGGCGGCGGCGGCGGGGCCGGAAGCATCGCGTGGGCTGGGGTGCTGCGGCTGCTGGCGCTGCTGCAGCTGTCCAGCCCCGAGGCCGAGGCCGAGGATGAGGACGAGGATATCGGAGGGGATGTGCAGCGAGGGGGCGGCGGCGGCGGTGGCGGCACGCGAAGGCCGGTGCCGGGCAGCCGAGCGCGGTCGCGGCCTGGCGGCGGCGGCGCTTCGTCCACCAGCAGCGAGGAGGAGGCCTTGGAGCCGCAGGTGGGGTGTCGCCTTCCCTTCCCTTCCCGCTGGGTTCCCTTGCCGCTCAGCGCCGCCTGCCCTCCTGCTCGTCCGTACCCTCCCTTGCCCGCGCCCCTGACTCGGCCTGACCTGCCACATGGACACTCCCCTGACCCCCGCCTGCCTCCCCGCCCGGCCATCCCCAACCACCCCAACGGTCCGTACCGGCGCAGGTGGCGTCCGGCGGCGCCGTATGGCGGCCCGTGGCGCTGCAGGTGGTGGGGCCGGTGGCCATGGGCCTCACGCGCCGCCGCATGACCGCAAGGAGGACCGCCGCCGCCACGGGGGCCTCGGCGGCGCCGCCGCCACCGCGCTCGACCGGCGGGGGCCATGCTGCAGCAGCGGCAGCGGCCGGACCTATGGGTGGCGGCGGCGCACCCGCAGCGGCGGTCGGTCATGTCGTGGAGCAAGGCGCGGATGGGGCTGAGGTGGGCGGCGGCGGGGCGGAGCCGGGGCCAGGTGCTGCAGGCGGCACGGACGGCGGCTGGGGGCACCTGGGAAGCAGCGGCACGGCCGGGCCAGCGCCGCGGCGGCGGCGTCGGAGCGGCTCAAGTGACGGCAGCATGCCCGAGCTGGTCGTCGAGGATGCGGCCGAGGATGACCCATGAACATGCCAACGCCGCTTGCGCGCAGCGCTTCACGCCGCCTCGCTAGGCCGGGCAGGGCAGGGCGGGTCGTGGTCTTGGTTGCGGCATTGCGGCGCAAGCCGCAGGCAGGGCCTATGCTTGATAGCACCCGGCTGGGCCGGGGTGGGTTGTGTGCAGGACACACGCGGATGGGGCGCCGATGCCGCGAAGCTGGGGCAAGGTCCCGGCGCTGCGCGGGAGCAGGCCGCTGTAAGCTGTGCTCGAAGCTGGAATGGTCGCAGGCAGGGGTCAGTGCGCTGCGGCAGCTCCGCGCGCGGAACACGCTCAGACTGCACTGCACCGCGACGACCGCCCCAGCAGCGCAGCGCAGTCACTGGGTGCGCCGGCGGGCGCCGCCCCGCCTGGCGTCCGGTGCAGCTCAGCTATAATGCTACGCTACTATCTATCCGCTACAACCGGCGGTGTACAATGGCGGGGCGCGCCCCGCCCAGGATATGCATGGCCGCTGTCTGGGCTCGGGGGTGGTCCCGGGCGCTCAGCTCAGGGTCGCGGTCCGTGGTGCAGCACTCCGTGGGCCATACCCACTCAAGAGCTGCATGAGCTGCAGCCATGCAGCACAGCGGCATGCGCAATAGTCCAACGAGGGCTTGCGGCCTCATTTGCGGTGATCAAGGTTGTGGGGGTATTGGTCGGTCGGGGGACGGAGGGAGGGCAGGCACTTGCACGCCGCCCGAAAGCCAGGCAACGCCGGCCCACACGCACGCGACCCATCGCTCAAGGGGCAACGCCCGCCGGTCCCCGACCCATCTCAGTGTGCCAGGCTAAGTATAACCCACTGAATCAGCACCCGGAAGAAGTGCTACTCAGGCATCCTGGGGTACCTTGAACTCTGCCACTGCTGCACAGGGGAGACCCGCTGCTGCACCACGCCCTGCATCTGAGTGCCAGCCACACAGCCACACAGCCACACAAACAACAGGTGAGATGTCCGGAGGGCTGCCTTACGATGCCAGCGCCAGGCCCGCCGGCAGTCCCATCTACCGCGCTCAGGCTGCGCGGCGCGCTGTAACTTGCCACCTCCCGGAAGTTACATATGTCAAGATTCAAGCAATCTTTGACAGGTATGTCCCCGTCAAAATGGGAAAAGGGGCCGCCTCTATCAACCAGCGCTGTACGTGCCGGAGCTCGTCTTGGACGCCACCCTGGTCCCTTCACCCGAACATGGCCGTTTCCGGGTTGCTCGGGGGCCGCGGCCCGCACACCCACCCGGCCCCTATCTGCTATCATGCCCTCAACCCACCCGCCCCACAGACTTGCCGCGTACATCGGCACGGAAGTCTCGCCTGCATTCTCAGCAGGACTCTCACCAGCAGCAGGTGTGGCGCAACAGCTGATCGCGGAACGTATGGCTCGCGGAACCTGTGTGCCCTCATTACGCTCGACTGCGGCGCCAAGCGTCCGTGGCTCCCTGCAACCAGCATCGCGCGAGCCGGCAGGCGCGGGCTGCGTGCTCTTCGGAACTCCGATGACCATCACAAGCGCGCACACGTCAACAGCCGCAGGCCCATACTCGTCCTCGTGTGCACGGCCCCATGGCCCCATGGCTCAGCTGCTGGCGGCTGCAGCACCCAATAGCCCACCCGTCCGGCCCGCTCAATCGCTGGCAGCAGCCGAGGAACCGTCGTCGTCGCTGCCTGGCTCCCCCAGCTTGTCCGCTGCAGCAGCAGCCCGCCTCGCCCGCCACTGCTCTGCCATCTCCTCGGCATGCGCCCACACCAGCTCCCGGTCGCGCAGCATGTCGCCTGCGGAGGGAGTAGAGAGCATGCGTGAGGGCAGGCAGAGCGGCCGGCGGCAGGCCCCAGTGAGTCATCAGCACAAGCGCACGTCACGATCACGATCAACACACCTTCAGCGCGCCTTGCTGCACTACTCCTTGCTTGATGAGCACGGTACCTATCTACCGGGGACACCGCCATCACGATGCCCCCACTGCGCCGTACGGCAGATGTACGGCAGCTAGCTAGTTGTGCCGACCCGCCTCCGTTCCCTACGCACCTGGGCTCGGCTCGAGGCACCTGGTACTGAGCGTGATCTTGGTAACGCCGCCGCGCTTGTAGCTGGCACTGAGCACCAGCACGCGGACCTCCTCGCCCTCCCGGAACGCGGGCCGGTCCGCCGGCACGAGCGCGCCTGACACTTGACTAACGTGCAACAGGCCGGTGGCATCGTACTCGGGCAAGTATACGAACGTGCCGTACGGCGCGAGGTTCTGTACGACACCGCCCACCAGGTCGCCCTCTTGGGGCAGCTCGCTGGGGTCGCCCGTGCGCGGCAGCTGCGTACGAGCAAGGGAGGGAGGGAGGGAGGGAGGGAGGGAGGGAGGGCAGCCAGCAGCACAATGAGCAGGGTTGCAGCCCTGCTGGTACCAGTATGCGCCTTGGCAATCATTGCCAAAGCATACATAACGTGTTGGCATGCACAAAGGCTGGCTGAAGGGTGGCGATGCGATCGAGCACCTGCAACGAAGCGTACGCTGGCCTCCGCAGACGCACCGGCGGGATGGGTTGCAACTGGGCGGACACGGCGGAGGAGTGCCCCAGGTTGACATTCGCTGCGGCCACCCTGCTGTATGTGTCCACTGGCGCCACCAATCGGTCGCCAACTGACGGAGCCTGCTGCATCGCGGCAGACAGTGGAACAGGGCAAAGGGCGGGATGGGAACCACACAATTTGCTGTGATGTAAGCGGGTTGGCCGATCATGAGGGCCGAGGCCCTCTACGCGCCCGCCCTGTCTCCTTCATTGGGTCGGGGAATCGCTGGGGATGCTGAGCCTTTGGGTGTCAAGAGAGTCACGCAGCCCGGTGCGCCTATAGTTCATAGCGGCTCTGGCCCCATGCCCCGGCCCTGGGCCACTACAGCCTGTGGAGCAGCGCAGCGCGCGCTGCCAGGCCACGGCATGAAAGCTATGCTGGCGCCTTGGGCGCTCGTGCTCCAGGTAGATAAGGACGAGGCACGCGCTTGGAAGCGCGCGCGCTTCATCAGCGACCGTGCTCCTCGCTCGCGTGCAGTTGTCACACCTTGACGCCATCGCCATGCGCTTGCTGCGTGCGCGCAGTGGCCTCCGCAGCACCGCCGTGCGCCCGCACCGGGTCGCGCAGCATGTGGCCTGGCGGCGGCAGGCAGGGCGCAGTGAGGCCAGGTCAGCCTAGGTCGCTGTCCCAGCAGCAGCGGCGGTGCATGCGCAGGTGCTGCTGCAGCACGATCGCTCGCTGCCAACAGGTGAAGCAAGCTATGGCCACACACGCGCGCGGCACCGCGGCACCGACTCTGGCGCTCGCTCGCTGATGGTCCTTACTTGGCACAAGACCGCCACCCGCCCGCACGTCCCATGAAAATCCCTGTCGTGCTCCGCCTCACCCGGGCTGGGCTCGAGGGCGGCCGTGCCGAGCACACAGCTGCCCTCCTCCATGTCCGCCTCCAGCACCAGTGCCTTGACGCGGTCGCCCACGGCCAGGGCCTGGCGCATGTCGGCCGGCCCCTCGCACGACAGCGAGCTGGCGGCCAGGGTGCCGCCCAAGCCGAGGCCCGCGACGTCCAGGTACGCGGCGGCGGCCGCGACTCTGACCACGGTGCAGTCCACCAGGGCGCCGCGCTGCGGGGCATGGGGACGCATGGGCGGGGGCCCGAGGAGGTCATGTTGCGGGATCCAAGAGAGGTAGATAAGTGCCAGCAGGCAGGAGCGCCCAGCAGCTGGCGCTCCACCACGGTGCCAGCAGGCTGCGTGCGGGGGATCGATGGGCATGAGCCCGCGGTTGCGCTGTCATGTGGGATGCGTGGAGGCGCGTGTGCGGTGTGCGTCGTCGGCTCGCTCGCCGCTGCGGTCAAGAGACATGCGGCCTCCCGCCGCCACCGCGACAGCTGGCACCTGGCACCGTCCTGCCCTCGTAACCTCCTCGCGCAATGAGGTCGACCCGCGCCCGGCGGCTGCGGCAGGCTGGGCGGCGCTGGGCGGCGGCTCCCGCCTGCCGGCCAGCAACGCACGCAGCGAGCCCCCAGATGCCCCCCGGCCGCATACTGGCACGGGAACACGCGCTGTCGGCGCTCGCGGTGGCGACGTTGCGCTCATCCTCTTGTCGTGCATCAGGATCGATCGTGTCTCGGGCAACTCCAACGCACCTTGACGCCCGCGGCCTGCACGGCGCTGCGCCACGCGTTGGCCGCCGCCCGCGCGTTGTCGTACACGCGCTGCCGGTCCGTCAGCATCAGGCCTGCGGGCACGCACGGCGGCGGTCGTGGGTTGCATGCCTTGCATCGCATGTGTTTGATGCGGCATGGCGGCATGAACGGCTCACAAGCGCAGGCACGGCACGCTACGGGATGGGCCAAGCGATAGTCGGTCCCTGTGCTACAGCATCCCAGGCTTGCATGGGAGCCTGCTAGCCGCGGCAGACGCCGAGTGGCCGCTAGGCACGGCACAATTATGGTGCGCCCACTTGCTTTGCTCTCGTTGATGCCCGGCCAATCCTTGGCGAGCCGCCGGCGCGCGGCAGCTCTCAAGGGCGACCCCGCTCCCCCCGCCCCCAGCCTGCTGCCTGCGGCGCCGCCTACCCGGCTCCTGCTCCAGGCGGCGCGTGGTCACGAACACGCGGCCCGACGCCAGGCACCGCTGCAGCACCATGACCGTCATCCGCTCGCCCACTGCCAGCAGCTGCCGGGGGTTGACCGCAGCCTCTGCTGCGGCCGACACCTCGTGGCGCTGCAGCACCGCGTTCACGCCGCAGCCGTCCAGCAGCAGCACCGCGCCCGTGTCGTACACCTCCCGCACCAGCGCGACGGCCACGGTCCCGACCTGCGGCAGAGGTTCGGGGGCCCGTGACCAGGCGGGCTTGCTGATGCCAAGCAACCGCCGAGCCATGCAGCCAGGTGCCGCCGCCGCTGCGGCGCACGCACGCACGCACGCACGCACGCACGCACGCACGCACGCACGCACGCACGCACGCACGCACCTGGAGGTGCCGCAGCGCATTGAGCGTGGTGCTCACGGGCGCGTGGCTGTGCTTGCGCCAGATGCTGGCCATCGCGGCTGCCGACTCGTAGACCGCCTTGGGGTCGCGCAGCATGTCGCCTGCGTGGACAGACGTATGTGCGTGGTGTGGGTGGCGGCACGGCGCCACTCGCTCGCAGCAGCTAGCAGGCACGACACACGTCGGCACGCGTGTCCCCCAAGACGGCGGCTGGCGGGGCGCCGGTGAGCATACGTATGTGCGTGGAGCTGCTGCTGCACGCGGCCGGCAACCAGCTGCAGCGACGCAATGCTCCATGGACTAGCTTGGAGCGCGCCTGCTGCTGCTGCTGCTGCTGCCGGCTCACCTGCCGTCGGCTCGATCAGCCGGGTGCTGAGCAGCATGCGCCCCAGGTCAGGCCGCAGCTCGACGATGAGCGCGACCAGCTCGTCCCCCTCCTTGAACACCGCGCCCAGCTCGGGCACCGGCAGGCACGACACCTGCAGCCAGCAGCGCGAGGCGGGCGGGGTCGTCGTTGCATGGATGGATCGATAGCCTACGACGCACGGACGCACGCTGTTGCACCACAGGCATACCATGCGCCTTGACGCGCGCGTGAGCAGGGCTGCGCGTCTTCATATCAAGTCTGCGGCCCGTCATGGGCCGAGACGGTGCGCGACATTGGAGCTACACATACGCCCATGGACACCAACACAGCCCTGCGGGCGCACTGCCGCCGCCAGCTACCCGCAGCAGGCCAGGCAGGAGCTGATCCCCCACGCGCCCTGCTCCGTCCGTACGTCCGAACGCACCTGGTTGCGGTGCAGCAGCGCGGTCCCGCCGCCGCCGCCGCCCACGTCCACCTGCACGCCCAGGGCCTTGACGCTCGCCACACGGCCCCGCACGGTGAAGCCCTGCGCCAGCTGCATGCGGGGGCGCAACGGGGCGAGCGGACAGCGGGCGGCCATGTTTTCAAGCTCTGCGTAGGCGCCGAGCCTCGCCTACACTCCCGTGCCCTCGGGCAACCTCCCAAGACGCGAGAGCGCAACACGCAAGGTGGCAGCCCGCAAGCTTGCACAGCAGCAGCACGGCCTCATGCCGCGCGCAGCCAAGCCCCACAGGCACGCACGTTGCGGGACTTGGCCAGCGCCGCCAGCTGCTCGATACGCGTCTGCGCCTCACTGGCGCGCCTCTGGGCCGGTGGGCGGTAGGGCAGGGCAGGGCAGGGCAGGGCAGGGCAGGGCAGGGCAGGGGAGGATACGTAGGTAGGGCGGCGGCACTCACACGCAGCGCATGAAAGCGTGCACGCGCGGAGGCCAACACGGACCGAGGTTGCGCGGCGGCAGAGGCGCTTGCGTGACGGTGCAGCCATGGCAGAGCAGTAGGGGGCCTGGTTGGCAGAGTGGCGCCTCAGCGAGCTGCCGGTGCTCCGGGGTTTTTGCGCGCTGTCTTGCAACACAACACGTAGCCAGGTACGTACATCAGCTTCTGCAGTTTTAGCCTGCTGCGCCGACGCAAGGGCCCGCTCGGCCCCCCGGTAGACGCGCTGCCGGTCGCGCAGCATGTCGCCTGCAGGTGGCCGGCACACGTGTGTGAGGCAGCGCAGGTGCCTTGTGGAATAGAAATGGAAATAGAAATAGAAATGGTTACGAAACGTGCAGGGCCCACGTCGTTTATTCAAGGAGGGCAGGCCGTGTGCGGGACAGAGTCCCCACGCCCACCGCCGTAAGTGCCTCATGACCAATGTCGCTGGGGCCGCCGACTGATCCATAGCAGGCATAAGATGGCTCTTGTGACGAACGTGCTTCACCTGGCAGCAGACGTACCCCACCCTGTCACGTCGCGCCTGGCGTCTATCTCCCGCCATGCATTCCGGGCAGCTGCCTGCTGTGCCCAGCTAATAATGCAACGACTCGCCACATGACACTGGTGGGTGTCCGCGTCCGCCCGCAGCTGCGTGTCGACACAAACCAAACACGCATGCGGCGCGCACACCGGCGGCGGTGGTCGTATGTGGCGCCCGGGCGCAAGGGATGGGCCCATCCCTCCCCCGCACGCACGCACGCCCTCCAGATCGCAACGGCCCGACCGCGCACGCACCCGGCTCCTCCTCCAGGCGGCGCGTGCTCAGGCGCATTGTGCCGGCGGCCGGGTCCACGTCTAGCACCACTGCCCGGATGGGCTCGCCGACCTGGCATGCAGGGCGGCGGAGTCGATGGGCACGCATACATGCTTGCCTGGGCGGTGTGTGGGAGCCACCCACAGCCAGCGCGTTCGTTCGTTGGCTCCGCTGCAGCAGCTAGTACGGTATGTACAGGCGGCATCTGCGGCCCTATCTGCCATGCCCGCCCGCTAGACACTCGCGCACGACTGGGCTATCGACGATCGATCGCGCACAGATAGTGTCTCGACCCAGACGAGTACTGCAGCGCTGCAGCAGGCCTAGCTAGCCACTTGTACTGTAGGCATAGACCGACCGCCGGCCCCTGTCCACGCACCTTGAACACATCACGCGCGTCGCGCGGCGGCCGTGACGAGACGTGGGTTAGATGCAGCACGCCCCGCAGCGCTCCGTCGCCGATCGAGACGATGGCCGCGGCCTGGAACACCACCGCCACGGTGCCGTCCACCAGGGCGTCGGCGATGACTCCAAGCGCCTGAGGCCGGGGCGAGCGGGCGGGCGGGTGTATGTGTTGGACCGACAGGACGCGCGGGTGGGAGCGGTGGACGCGCGAGGGGCGGATCGAGGCTGCTGGATGGAGGGCAGTGAGACTAGAGTAGTAACGGCAGCCGCCCGGGCAAGGAAGCAAGGGGCCGGTGCTTGGAGTGCCAAGGCAGACATGGGCGACCCGCCGCACTGTGGCCCGTCAGCCCAGCTGAGGGCGTACCCAAGGGAAGGAGAGGGCGGGTGCCATCTAAGCGCCTGCTGCAGAGCGCCTGCAGCCCGGCAGGGCCGCACCCCGCGCCCGTCCAGCTATAGCTACCGGTAGCTACCGGCGGGCGCGCGTGTCTATCTACAGCCGGGGCGGGATAGCGCCGCCAGCATGGAGCTAGACTGGCTGGGCGACGGACCCGGCTAGGCTCCCAGCTAGGCCCGGGCTAGCTACGCACGCATGCATGCTGTGCCGTGTACGGAGGCGGTCACACACTTGGCGCTGCTCGCTCGCTCGCCGCATCAGGCCCGGTATGCCTCGCGCCGCGAGGGCCTGGACCAAGAAAGTCAAAACCCTTATCACGACAACGGTATGCATGTTGCTATGCGCAGGTTATCACCAGATGTTCGGGGAGATGCGCAACCCGTCACACCTGGAGCTGCTCGGTGACCCGGGCCCGGTGCACTGCAGCGAGGGCCTGGACCGCTTGGATGTCCGCGGGCCCTCCCGCGAGGCGCGCCCGAAAGGCCGGGTCGAGCATGTCGCCTGCAGGCCGGCGATGGCGATGGCGATGGCGGGGTTGAGGTGCATGAACCGGGGGCGAACGCATCCCGTCCGCGCGTATGGTGCACCATCTCGCGAGCATGCCACCCAGCGGATGGTAGGTACGCTGTGCCTGCCTTAGCCTCGCTCCCAATGTGGCACCGCAAACGGCCGGCGCCTCCCATCCAGTATATCCAATCGGTCATACAATAGAACAGGAGCAACGACTGCTGGCTCGTGTCACACCACCCCACGCAACCGACCCAGCATCCGCCCACCCACCCACGGACGCACCAACCTACCCGGCTTCCGCTCCAACTGCCTCGTGCCCAGCGTGATGCTGCCCGTCGTAGCGTCAGCCGCCAGCAGCACCGCCCACAGCGAGTCGCCGAAACGGAAGCAGGCGCCGGCAGCCGCGGCGCCCTCCACGTCAGCGGACAGCTCATGTAACGGCAGCGCCGCCGTGAGGCTGCCGTCGGGCGGGTCAAGCAGCCGCAGCAGCGTGACGCCGCCGGGCGAGCAGGCGATGACGCTGCCGGCCACCAGGCTGCCGGCGGGCTGCATGGCGGCCGGGCGGCGGGTGATGGGACGGGATGGGATGGCGCGGGCAGGTTTGGCTCCAGCTGTGGCGCATTGCACTGTGTGTGGCAGATTGGGCAGATGCTTCGCTCGACCAAAAGAGCTTGGATCAGCCCGGCCCGCTTCGGCCCAGCCAGCCCTGCGCTGCACGGTATGTCATGTTGTTGCGCCATGGCGTGGTGCATTGCGCTGTGGCGTGATGCGGCGCCACGTGGCACAGCGTGGCACAGCCCAGCCCGGCTCGGCCCGGCCCTGTTGGGCCAACGCGGCTCGGCCCGGTCCGGTCCAGCACCGCCAAGCATTGCTTGGGGCGGCCTGGCCCACCACGGCCTGGCCCAGCCCGTCCTGGTCCGGACCAGCCTGGCGCGGCAGGGTTCATTCCAGCGCCGCCTCTGGCATCGGCGTGATACACCTGGGTGCAACCTAACACGGCCCGGCCTGCTGGCTATACACATCCCAGCCCGACCCAGCAGGGCCCAGCCCGGTGTGGCCCGGCCACGGCCACATCCCGACCAGCTGAGGTGGATCGGCGCTAGCAATAACGACGCACACACAGCGGCCAGGGCGTCGCGTGTCGGGTATGTGTTGATTATTATGAACACAGCGACAGGTACTCCAAACTTATGCCCCGGAACATACATACCTTGCTGTACAGCGAGGCGAGCACCCTGTCGCGCCACAGCGGCGCCACCGATGCAGCGCCCCGGTACACGCCGGCCCGGTCCCTCACCATGTCATCTGCGAGCAACAAGCAGCTGATCCCGCCAGCCAGCCGAGCAACATGGCATTTTCCATGCGCCAGGGCATGCCCCCCAGCTAAGCTCTGTCTGCACCTATTTGCAGGGTCGGGTTCTGGTTCGATCCTTACCATTCTCGGCCTCCAGGCGCCGCGTGCTGAGCGTCAGGCGGCGGCCGCCGGCCTCCACGCGCAGAACCAGCGCCGTCACGCGGTCGCCCACGGAGAAGAGCGAGCAGGGGTTGGGCAGCTGCGCGCCCGTGATCTCGGTGCGCGAAATGGGGCTTGCCTCCGCGACCCCCGGCAACTTGACGTTCACCCCGAACTGCGGCATCACCGACACCACCTCGCCCTCCACCACGTCACCCATCTAGCGGGCAAGGGAGCGTCGGTAGATGGGCGGGCCGCCGGGGAGCCAGTGGGAAGGGAGGGAACACAGGAGGGCAGGGCAGGCGGCGTCAGCATGTGCTCCATGCTGGCCAGGCAGCAGCGTGGCGAGGTGATGGGCGTCTTCAGCGTCCATGCAGCCGGATGGCCTCATCCGGTCTCGCGGATGCCACGGCGCATTTGCACACCGGCCGACAGGGGCCACCGCACCTTAAGCCCTTGCTGCCGCGCAGGGGTGGCGCGCTGCCCGACTGCCGTGTCGGGCGGTGTTGCAGCCGCGGCCGCGCACAGCACCGGAGGGGATCGTTGCAGCGACCGGCTGGTCGGTGTTCCGTGGGGACCAGGCGAGGTCTGGGACTGGGGAAGGCCGGCGCTGCTCCGTGGCGCAGGGTGCCGCGCGACCCTTGGGGAGAGGGCAGGGGGACGCCGGCCGTGTCGTTTGCGCGAACTTCGCGAGGAGCATAGCTTACCAGCTGACAACAGTCTTGATGGCAGGAATATCGCAGGTTCGTTCTTACCATGCAGTTGCGCGTCGCGACGAGCATGACTGCCGGAGGGCCGCTTGCCTCGGCTCATAGCTGCAGCTGGTGATGTCATTAAATCGTGACTGTTGCGCCAAGGACAGCATGGCGTGTCAGAGGTCAACGAGAAGAACAGTTGCTTGCTTGACTTTGCATGACGTAACCGGCAGCTATGCAATAGCTGAATTGCTTTAAAGGACGAGAAGCAGCAACGAGGGGGGCCCCAAGCAAGTAGCGGTCCCATGGGTTCGTGTCCTTGAACGATCTCCCGACTGCTCCCGTGGCCTGCTCTCCAGCCCACAACAACGCCAGGTGCCAGCGCCATAACAACGCCAGTCTCTGCTGGCTTTATTCGCCCCGCGTATGCCCCCTAAAGCCTCGACATGCCGGGACAAGGCGTATGGCATGAGGTGAGCGATAAGCGAATACAAGCCCTTTCTCACCAGGCTTGCACGTCCAAACGAGCCCGAAAGCTCATGGACTGCCACAACATAAGCCTAGTAATGTTCAATTGTCGCCTAGCAATTCCCTACGTGAACAATGCACGTAGGCATGAGGTTGGCTTGCCCCCTTTCCGTAGGAAGAGGGGCGAAGCGCTTGCAATCACCCCGGAGGTGACCCTGTCCTAACGGCTAAACGTTATGACGTCATTTTTGTCAGACCAGCTCCTATGTCCTGTTCAGCACGATGCTGCTTGTCGTTTTGCCGTCCTGCCGTGGAGGTAGTTCGGGCGGCGAAGTCCGGCCCGTGGGGTGAGGGCACGCAGGTCGGTGTGCCCAAGACCCCTCAAACAGTCCCAGCTATGACCGCACAATGACCGACGGTGTGCGTCTGGTCTGGGTGGCCTCTTTAAGGGCAAGCCATGCACCCATGCGCAGCTGGGGAGGGTTTATTAGCTACGTATGTGCAGCGCAGAGGGTTGCTTGGTGGTGCAGCAGAGTGAAGACGAGAACTAGGCTACAGTGTGAAACGGGCCTGGTCAGTCGTACGAAGCACGGGACCACGGGTGCAGCGCCTCGAGACGGAAAACATTCTAACTGCTGGATAATGCGCTTTTCGGCATCGCAGAGTACGGTTGCCGGGTATGTCATTGACAGGAGGGCACCAGGCACTGCGCTGCGATTGCACACCTCGTAGCTCGGGTCGCATAGCAACGAGCGAACAACGACAACGACAACACCTGAAGCTGCGCGCTCTGAGGCCTCCCTGGCTGCGGCGCACACGGCACCCGGGGCTGCACCGCCGCCGCATGCTGCCGGCCTCCAGCCCCGAACTCCGCACCCCCAGTCCGCCAAACACTGCAGCAGCCCACTTCAGGAGGCCTCCTGGCCCACTCCCACAACAACACACCGCACCGCAACTCCCTGCGTCGCTCACACAAGCACCCCACATTGCACGCCGCTGCCTCCGCGAGGCACCCCCCTGCGTCCCTGAACCGCTGGCGCAGCCCTCCCCAGCCCCGACAGATGGCGCGGACCTTGCCGCACCACAACTCCACTAGCAGCAGCAGTGCGTCTTCACAGCTCCCCGTATCACGGGCCGACACGAGCCGAGCGAGCCCCACTCTTGCGCAGGTACCGGTACACGAACTATCGTCTCTCCGAAGGTGCAGCACCTCGACGCCGCGCGCCTCGTTCGTTGCTGGGTGCACCGCCTGCACCCCCCGACCGCCGCGCTGCAACCAGCCCCGGCCGGCCTCCTGCCGCAGCGGCCAGTGCGCCGGTGCTCATTGGAAAGCGGCCCCCCGGCCGCAGTGCCGTGCTTGCGCCCTGCCCCACGCACCCCGCCACCCCACCCTGGCACACCCACCCTCCACCCTCGTACACCAGCCCTCAGCCTCACGCCAGCCCTCGGTCCCGCAGGCCACAGCTGTGGTGCCTAGCTGTCTCCGCCGGCCTGCTCCGCCAGCCCACCTGCCCACGCCCAGCTCGCCATGGCACGGGGGAGCGCGGCGCCCGCGCATCAGCCCCCACACCCAGCACACGCCGAGCGAGGCCGCCACAGCGCGTCGGCACGACCCGCCGCGCCGCCTGCCGCCGGCGCCTCCGGATGTGCCTGGCCGAGCAATCACCCACGGCGGCGCACCGGATGGGGCCGGCGGCCGGCACGCGAGGGCACAACGCTGCAGCCAGCTCGCCCAACATGCTGCCAGAGCCGCCCGCGCCGCTTGGCCGCGCTGTCGCCCTCGGTGAGGGGACCGGCGCCGCGCACACACCATCGATTCACACGCTCCGCCCGCCGCGCGCCAGGCCAGGCCGGGCTTCCCCTGCCGCGCCGGCCTGCTGCGGCGCTGCGTCCAGCCCGCGCCTGCGCGCCTGCCAAGACGTGCAGCGACGTGCACGCCGGGCCCACGGCGGGGCGCCCGCCACGGCGCGCCGAAGGGGAGGCAGGCGGCCGAAGCGAGCCGCCAGGCGCGCCAGAGAGCCGCCGCATCGCCTGTACTGCTGCCGGCGCGCCGTGACGCCTTGCTCACAGGGGCCGACCTGCGCGCTGCGAGCAATGCAGGCCCACCCAGGGAGGCTCGCGCCACGGGCCCTGCCTGATGCGGCCGCCTCCGACCGGCGCTGCCCGCCCGGCAGCACCGCGCAGGCTGGACGGCGTGTGCTGCCGCGGGCGCGCCCCGCCCCCGCGGTGGGCGCTACCGGCGCGGCTTCTGCGCCTGTGCCTCGGAGGCGCGGGCCCCCGTGGGCGCCACCTCCCGCCACCAGGGCAGCCGCGAGCGGCAGCGCTCGTACGCCGGGCCCACCTGGTGGGTGGTGCGGCAGGGGGTCGGGTGAGGGTAGGTGTAGCGGAGTGGACTGCAGTGCAGGGTCGGGTGGGCGCGGGGCCCGCAGGGACACTGCTGGTTGCGCGCGCGTCAAGAAGCTGGCCGGGGCCGCGGGGCAGCGGCCGCCGCCGCCGGTGCGGTGGGAGGCAGCAGCCCTACATCGTTGGGGCGCACCTGCCTGCCTGCCTGCCTGGCGACCACGACGACCCGCTGCCCTCCAGCCCCACCCAGGGGAGCGAGGGCGCTGCCTTCCCTTGCGCAGGCCCTGCCCCGCCAGCCCCCATCCGCGCGATGTGAAGGCCCCGCCTGCCGCCGCCTCCCCCACCTGCGGCTCCCTTCGGCTCCCGCCCCCGCCGGCCTTCCCGCACCTCCCCGCAACCCCCCGCTCCCCCGCACCTGCGGGCCGTATGCGTCCGTGCCGCGCTCAAAGCTGCGGTCGGCCCACCACCAGCGGTTGCGCGCGTAGGCCGTGTAGTGGCGCAGCTTGGTGGCGGTGTGCAGGCCGTACGTCATGACCTGAGGCAGCGCGCGGGCGGGCGGGCGGCAGTGCAGCTGATCCACACCAGCCGGCATCCTAGGTGCGCGTAGCATGCGCTGCCGCGACACGCTGTGCGCGCTCAATGTGCGAAGAAGTAGGGAGCGCAGGCAGTGAACGCGACCCGCGCAATGTGTGAGGTGGTGATTGGGAAGCAGCTCGGTGGCGGAGTGCGAGCCCAACGTCCTGGCCTGCGCGCAAGGGCGCGCCCTGCTGCGGTCCTCTGCACGAGCGGCTGGCGGCTGGGCTCGCCCTGCTGCGGTCCTCTGCACGAGCGGCTGGCGGCTGGGCTCGCCCTGCTGCACCTGCTGGGCCGGCGGCCCCCACCAACGGCACCGAGCGCCCCGCCGCAGACCCCTCGCCCAAGCGGCGGCGCAGACAGCAGCAGCGCACGCGGGCCAGGGTGGCCCCTGCCGCAACCCCTGGATCCGGGTCCCTCCCCCCCATCCTCGAGCGTCCGTTTCCGCCAGCAAGCCGGCAGGCCGTGATTACCCCGGTTTTGACACCACACTAGCTCGTCGCGCTCAGGTGCGCTCAGGTGACAGCAGCCGGGGGTCCCACCTGCAGCATGGCGCCCGTGTCGCCCCTGGCGCCGCTGTCCTCACCACGGACCAGCGCCCGGACCTGCGGCAGTCGTCAGGGGAGAGGGAGTCGTCAGGGGAGAGTACATAATGGGCAGAGGTTGCCAAAGCGGTGAGAGGAGGAGCGGAGGATGTACCAGGGAGGGAGGGAGGCCTTATGCCCGCAGGACACAGGGGGAGCCGGGGGTCGGGGCGGTGGCCGGGGGTGCGGCAGCGTGTGCGTAGCGCGCCGGCGCAGGGCCGCTGTGGATCCGCATCTCGTGGCTCGTGCACGCGGTGCACCACCAAAACGACGGGCAGCACACAACGGCAATCAAGGCACTGGTAACTCGAGCAGAGTCACCGTGTGTAGATGTGCTAATTAATGCGAAATGCAGTACCCACCGCGGGCGGGTCGTGCGTGCGGTGCACCACCCACACGTCGGGCAGCACCATGAAGCGGAAGCCGTGGCTGGCCACGTGCCGGACTTGGCTGGTCTTGTCGCCGTACCTGTCATACGGTGCAGGGCAGGGCGCGGCACAGGGGGCGGCGTACGGCACGGGTGTTGGTGTGGCGGCCCGGCGGGGCGGGTGGGGGCGGACGAAGCCCAACGTGACAGCACAACATGGCGGCGTGCGTGCGCTGGTCCCCCGGTCAGGGGCCTCGGTCGGGGACGTGCGTGCGCTGGCCGCCCAGTCGAGGCCCGCCCACCCCCCAACCCGTTGCTGGCCGGTGCGGCCCGCGACGGGGTGCGGGGCGGCGGGAGGGGGTGGGGTGTATGTCCGGCCGCCGCCGGCCGCCACGGATGCCCCCTGGGAGCCGCAGCCCGGCGCCCGGCTGCGTCGCACCCCACCCGGCCATAGCGCGCGGCGACGCGCAGGCCCGCTGCCCGAGGCTCAAGGTCACGCCGCATGCCGTATGCAGTCGCAGTGCATGGGGTGCAGTGGGACGGGGGCCCGCGACCCGCGCGCCGCGGCGGCCGCGAGGGGCGACGCACCAGCCGCGGAAGGCCTCGTCGTACGGCACCACCTGCGACCTGCGGCGCGGAGGGAGGGAGGGATCAGCCAGCACCCTCACGCCACGCCACGCCACGCCACGCCACGCGACGTACGTCCTGACACACGGCACGTTCTGATGCGCAAGTGCAAGACGCGGCCACTGAATGGGGCTCGTCGCGGCTGCCAGTACGACACACATGGCTCATCGCTGCCGTATGCAGCCGCTGCCGTACGCACCTTGCAACGATGCACCAGGGCTCGTAGCCCTGATGGTACCGCACCGAGTACGGCTCAGTAGCCGTCAAGAACCTGCATGGGGACGCGGCGCGTACGGCACGCACAGCGCACGGCACATCACAAGGCCGGAGCAACGCCAACGACAGCTTATGACCCGGGCGGGGGTGCGGCGGGGCGTCGTCGCCGTATCTGCGCGAGGGCGCAGCCTAGTTCCATGTTCCACGAGCGCTGCTGCGTACGCCTTCCTGCTTCGCCGCACAGCCCCCTCCAAGCTGATGCCCACTCCATGCTGCGCCGCACTGCCTCATGGGCACTGCTCCTAGTCCTCCATCTGTAACATCTTGCATGGTAATACTCTCAATACACCAGGTACAACCGCGCACCGGTTGTAGTCGGTGGAGCCGTGGCCCTCGTCGTAGCGCCCGATGTCGAACGGCAGCAGCTGGCCTGCGGGCAGCCGGCGTGTAGCAAAAAAGAAACATCACAACAGACAAAAGCAACACAGAGCTGAAGGGGCCTGGGGCGCCAGGAGGTGGCGGCGGTGGGGGCCGAGGCACGTGCGGCACCGTCGTTGTCACGGCGCCCGGGGAGGGATGCGATGGCCGCCATCGGCACGCGGCCGCCGATGGAAACGGCTCCTGCGCTGCTGGCCCCAGCGGGGCGCACCGCATCTTGGCGCCCAAGTAGCAAACCCGCCAGACCCGCCAACACGGCGGCAGCAGCAGCAGTTGGCCTGCATGTGGCCGGCATGGCGCGCCACTGGGTGGCGGCGGCGGGCCCATGCTGTGCGCGTCAACCCGCTCGCTGCCAATGGAGCCGGGTGAGGGCGGCGGACAGCAGCCCTGCGGCGGGGGGCTGGACGCGTCGCAGCGCCACCCAAGCGCCGCCGCCGTCACTGCAGCCGCCGCCAGCACGTGTGGCGCGCGTCGAGGCATTGCTGGTGTGGCAGGGTTTGACCGCTGGACGGACCCGGCAATGGGGCAGGGGCCCCGCCTGCCCCACATTGCATCAGCTGCCGGCGTCGCCTGCAACCCTTGTGATGGGGCGCTGCCACGCCTGTCCTTCCAGACACACACGTCCGGCCTCACCCGCCAGGCTGCCGATGTCGCCGCGCCACATGCGGTCCAGCTCCGGCTTGGTCGCTGCGGACGGGATACAAGCAGGGGACGCAGCTCGACGGCCCACATCAGCAGCGCGCCGCGCGCAGCTCCTAGTGCCTGTGATGTGCCTCCTGTGCATGCGCAACGAGTCGTACCGCTTCTTCTGCATCGCCCCTTGAGCCCCGGGCACAAGGGCGGCTTGCAGCTCAGCTGGCTGCGCAGCACCTGCTGAGACGCGCGCTCCCGGGGTGCCAACCGCCCAGCATGGCGCCAGCCGGCTGGTAACACCGCCAGCCGGCTCGCCCGCGCACCGCCTTGCCCTTCCCCCAATCCCTTGCCCGCCTCCTATCGGAGGCGTGCGTCCTAACCCGCTGCCCTCACCCGCGAGCGCCTTGTCTGCCACCGCGTCCCCCGTGCCGTCGGTCAGGCTGCGGTCCACCTCCCAGGCCGGCAGCACCCACAGCGTGCGGTTGGCCAGCGAGCTGCGCAGCATGGCGATCAGCCTGGGGGCAAGGGGTAGGGAGGCAGGCAGCCAGGCAGGCAGGCTAACGGTGAGCAGCGCGTGCCATCGTTGCCTAGGCCGTGGAAGCGCCAGGGGCGCCCGGCAGCGTGGCGCCCGGCAGCTTGGGTGCGGGGACACGCTCAGCAGGAGCCGGCGCGACACAGGCATGGGCCCGACCAGCATCAACCTGCCCTACTGTGGCCAGCGGCAGGCAGCCAGGCAGGCAGGAGGGCACGGGCCGCTCGCGCGGTCCCCACCCACTTCACAACCGCGCCCGCCCCGCGCCCATCTGCCGCCACGGCGCCAGGATGCCGTGGCTGGCGTTGCGGCCGCTGGCTAGCTGCCAGGAGCGCCGCCGCTGCCGCCGCAAGCACCTCTGTCCGCACCTGGCCTTGTCCGCCGCCAGCTGGCGGATGCCGGCGCTAACGCTGAGGTCCACGTCGATCATAGCCACCAGGGGCGAGGCCAGCGGCAGCAGCGCCGCATTGCGCAGCGCATTAGCGGGAACCTGGTGGGGTTGGGAGGGCGGGGGGGGGAGGGGCGGGCCGGGCCGGGCAGCGTCGAGCGGAGCATGGAAGGCGCGCGCGCGCCGGCCTGGCCTGGTCGGGCTGGGGCGGCGCTACAATCAGGGCGTGCGCGGCGCGGCCGGCTGCCTCACCAGCCGACCGCAAGAGCACAGGCCGCGGCCGAGCCGAAGTTGCGCCCCACAGCGGCACCGGACGACCCGCACGCGCCCGCCCTCCGCCGGCCCCCGCACACCGGCCCCTGCCCTGCCCCCCGCACACCGGCCCCTGCCCTGCCCCCCGCACACCGGCCCCTGCCCCCCGCCAGCGCCCTCTCTGAGCACAGCCCGCGCCGCATCGCACCAGGCTCTTGAGCGCCGGGTCCGCTATCCGCTCGCTGTAAAGCGATATGACGAGGCCGCACGCCTGCGGGTCGGCGTCGGTCCGCTGCTGCAGAGCCTGCGAACAGGAGGCGTGGCAGGCAGCGCCAGCGGCACCGCCGGCCTCAGCAGCAGCTACCTCATCCTCGGCAGCAGCAGGCTTGCAAGGGCGGGGGTGCTAGGCCATGCCGGTGCGGGCTCGCCGCTCGGGTGGCTGCCAGGGGCCGCCGCCGCTGCGTTGCCTAGCCCGTCGAGCTCCTGGCCGCCAGCGCGAGCTCCTGGCTCACCGTTGCGTCCCTGCTTGGTCCCTGGCTGATGCCCCTGTGCACGCCCGCCCGATCCCACGCCCGCCCCAGCCCACGCCCGCCCCAGCCCACGCCTCCAGCCGGGAGCACCGCACGCCGGCCCAGGCCGCGCGCGCCCCAGCCCACGCCCCCGAGGCGCGTCTCCGGCGCGTCTCCGGCGTGCAACCGCATGGCGCACGCACCGCCATGGCCGCAACCGCCATGGCCGCAACCGCCATGGCCGCAACCGCCATGGCCGCAACCGCCATGGCCGCAGACCATGGCCCGCAACCGCCATGGCCGCAGACCATGGCCCGCAACCGCCCCGCGGGCCGCACCAGCAGCTGGCGCTCCGCGTCCCGCAGCGCCTCCTCCCAGGCGCTCCGTGCCGAGCCCTCGTCCTCGCCCGGCAGCACCAGCTGCGGCAGGTACACCGCCGCGGATAGGGGCCCCGGCACGCTGCGGCGGGCGGGGGCGGGGCGGCAGCGGGGGCATTGCACAGGCACCGGGGACGGGGGAGCGATCCGCCCGCGCGGGGGGCCCCGCTGCCTACCGGTATGCGGGGGGCTGGCTGGGAGCCGCTGAGGGCCACGGTACTCGGTGCGCAGGGCCGCGGGGGCTGGTGCAGGCGGGCATGCATGGCAGTTCACCGAGATCGTGAGGAGATAAATTCCACATGCAGCCCGGAGGGGTTACCTGCGGCATTGCGCCTCGAGCAGCGGCAGCCGGTCCAGCGTGGTCGAGGTGTAGAAGGAGAGCAGGGGCGGGGCCGCGGCGGCCGACCCCTGTGCACCAGTGCCAGACACGCCCGCTTTGGAGGACCACCAGATGCGCTCTAGCTTGAACCTGGCGGGTAGCAGGCGTGGAGAGTTGAGGCGGGCAGAGGGTTGAGGGGGACTCGTCGCGGGTGTAAGCGTTGCGCCGAGATTCACCGTGGCCCTGGGCGCATAGCGCCCTCACAGGCTCTTGAAGGTGATGAAGCACTTAGACATGCTCATCCCTGCTGCCCTGGGCGTTCGCAATTGCGCACCGAATGGGTGTTGTTTGGAGGAAACCGACGAAGTCCGCTGGAATTGGCACGCCCAAGCGATCGTTATAGCACCACTGCAGCTGCGAGGCCGCGTCCGGCGGCAAGGCGACCGGCACAGAAGGCACCAGCCGATCGTGGTTGCCCTGTGCTACATTTCGAGTGCGGATGAGGACCACTGTCGCCGACAAGAGGCTAACAGCGGTGATCAGAGACGCGATGAGCAGCTTGTGCTGGCGGTGTGCGCTACGAGGCGACAGCATCATTGGTCGGCTCTAGCCGACCGATTCGTAGCTCGGCGCTGAAGCCATGAAGTGGCACGAGCAATTTTAGAAGTATGGCAGCGCTCAGGTGCTCGGCAGATAGGGGCGAGTTTGAAGCGACAGCGCAGTGGAGCTGGCAAGTGGTGCGTGGGGATAGATAATTTCAGAGCGTGCGCATCGCGTGCATATGCGCAATGTTGGCGCGGCGTGTGCGAACAAGCACGGGCAGGCATCTCATCGCGCCTCCACCGCCTCCCGCTCTGTGCCTCGGTGGAGGCTGCCCTGGCATGCCAGGCTCCGTGCCACGGGGTCGGGGCAGCTTGGCGGGGGCGGCATCGCGCTTGTGGGGCTAAGGGGCCGAGGCATAACCGCACCGAAGTGGCGGTCCGGTGCAGGCCCAGCTTCCACACACCGGACTCGACACCGGACCTCCGCAGGCCACGAGGCCACGTCCCCGGCGGGCGAACTTGGCGCTCCTTCCTTCATGCAGCATAGCCGCCAAGTCCCATGGACCGACGGTATCAAACCATTGGATGAGTCACGGGGGCTGCCGGTGCTGTCCGAGGCAAGCGCCGTGTGCGCGCATTGCGCGTGTGCGTGTCTCCCTGCGCGAGCTGTAGGCGGCCAGCGCGCAGGCTTGCCCGCCGAAGGCCACCAGCAGCTGCTGCAGCTTAATGTATCGTTGCGGGGCGTGACCCTGGAGGCGGCACGCATGCTGGAGGTGACGTGTGCCGCGGTCTTGACGGCTTGGCGGAGGCATCCAGGCTGTCCATGAAGAACTAGCGCATCCGTCCTGGTAGATTACCTGGGACAACCCAGGCTAGCGAGGCTTGACTTCATATGTATAGACACACAGCCGCAGTCAGCGCCGAGGCGTGGCGGCGGGCGGCAGGGCCGCCACGCCCCTCGATCGCGCCGACGGCGTCCTCCGCCGCAAGGCTGCGTGCGGCAGGGGCACACGGCACCCAGCGAACAGGCGCTGCTTGGCACGCACCCGCTGTCTCGCACAGCTGTGGCTGCATACCACGTGCCGTGCCGGCCAGTACCATGTCCCGCTGCCGCGCAGCTGTCCCCCGCCAGCAGCCCCCCATTGCACCATCGCTACCACCACGCTACTGGAACTCGTGGCGTCCTGTGGTCGTTTCTTGGACGCTGGAGCATTCATCCCTGCACGTCCGGCCTTGCTGGACTCAGCCACACGGCCGGGCGTACGTGCAAAGATAGCGGCCTTGTCAGTCCCCAGCGAGCGAGCACGCGACCGCAACCGCCGGGTCTCTCGCTCGTAGCTCCCGCAGTCGCGCCACCGGTGCCCTCGCCAACGCCTACCCAGCTACAGCTGGTGGGGCTTCGTTCCGTCAATGGAGATAGGGCGTGAGGTGGGCCCCGTGCATGGTGTAGCGCCCCGCGCAAACCACGCTGGACGGCCCTCGGACGTGCTAAAAAACAGACGAAGTCACGAACCTGTACCTGCAATCCTGCGAACCTGACATTTCACCCATAGCTGCTGCGACGGGGGGGGCGCCAAGCAGGCGAACAGGCATGCAGGGGGAAGTGCTGCGGCCCTCAGGCGCGAGCGGCCGCAGGCCTCGGCCTCGGCCGTTGTCCCGCAGCCAGCGCAGCCCGAGAATAGTCCACCCCACTACGCCCCGCACGACAGATGCAGAGGCACCTTGCGAGTTCCCTCCAGGCCGCAGCGTGGTGGTTGGACGTTGGCTTGGGGATGGCTTCACGTTGAGAGCGTGCGTGATGGGGGGTTACACGCAGACCTGCGGGAGGCCGCCTGCGCCGCAGCCCAGCGGCATGGCAGAGGGGGGCCGGCGCTGCGTCGCGCGCCGACGTGCCGGGGTTCTAGGACTGCCGTAGCTTGGCGGTTGTAGAAGTTGTAGTTGCAGGCACACCCACCTTTCTGTTGTAGTTTTATAAAATCCTAGGGCCTGCTGGCTTGGGCGGAAGGCCTGCGGCGCTCCGCAGCTGTCGCCAGCCTGTGGCCCCGCGCCCCACTGCGAAGTGGGACTGCAGTTAGACCCCAGAAACACGTGCAACCGGCCCCACCCCCCTCCTCTACCCCTGTCCAGGGCCCAAGGCCGCGCTGGTGGCGCTGGCGGCCAACGCCACGCTGCGGCCCTTTGGCATCGGCAACTGCTACGAGTGCCACGGCCCGACCAACTCCAGGGGCTGGCTGCTGATGGCACCGGGGCGCAGGCCGTACGAGGTCCGGTTCAGGTGAGCGGGGCGCAATGCCTGTCAAGCGCGCGAGACTGGTAACGTGGTAAGCCCTAGAAAGCGGCCTCCCTCCTTTGTCAAGCCGGGCCTGGGGCAGCAGGCCCTGGGCACGGCCGGAGCCGGTGGGTGGGATGGGTGGGACGGTGTTTCCGGGGCCCGTGGCTGCCCTCGTGGCACACGCCGGCGGTCCGTGCCCGCTCTCCTCTCCCCTGCGCGGGACGCACGCCGGCCCCTGCCTGACCCATGCGATGATCCCATGTCCGTCGCCGCCGCGTGCCACAGGTTCAAGTATGAGCTGTGGGGCGTGCTGGGGCGCTTCCAGGACCCCGGATACGACGAGGTGCGGCACGGCAGCCGGCGATGTGGGTTGTCTTGTCGCACCCATCGACGTTGCAGTCGGCCGTTGGTCGTCACCACGCAACGAGATGGTTTTTAAATGACTGCGCTGCACGTATGCCCAACGGCAAGACGCCTGCACACGCGCACCCAGCTGTCCCAGGCTGCGTGTCGCCTGTGCGGCCCCATCAGTCCTGCCGTGGCCCCAGCCCTGCTGCCGCATTCACCGCCGCCACGCGCCCCGCCGCCGTACCCGCCGGCCCGCCCTGCTCGCCCCGCAGCGCATCCGTGGCTGGTGGTACGACAAGATGAGTCATGTACGGCATCTGGCCGAGCTGGGCTTTCGCTTCGTGGTGGAGCCGGAGGCCTGGCTGGTGCACCTCCCGTACGAACCAGTGGCCATCGCGCGGTGGGTTTCAGGGCGGTTGCAAGGCGGTTGCAACGGTCCGTTGGGCAGTTGGTTGGAGTGCCGTTTTTGGGGTAGCAACGCCGACGCCGGGTGGGGGCTGACACCGCGTAGCGGTGTAGTGACATCCCGTTGCCGGCATGCCACAGCGCCCATTGTCGGGAGGGGGCTCCGTGCCATGGGCATGCTATTGAAATTGAACTCAAGCGAAGTCCACAGTCGGCCGCGTTACAATCTGGACCTGCGTCACCGATATTGATGCACCCTCGGCACATAGCGCCGTGTCAGGGGTACACTTCAAGCCGAGGGGCCCCGATCGATGCCAGCAGCACCAGGCCAAGCCCTGGACGAGACACCGCTCGCGCCATACCGTGTACTGACGCCACCGCCCCCTCACTGCACCTTGCGCCCGCCGGGTACCCCCGTTAGGCTGTCTCGCGGCCGCAGCGAAGCCAGCCAGCGCCGCCCCAACGCCGTCGTAGCGCTCCTCCAACCCCTGCTGGCCGCGGCGCAGCAGCGGCTAGGCATTGACGGCGGCAGTCCACCGCCCGGCGCCCCGGCCGCAGCGTCGGGGCCCATCAGCGATGAGGAGGCGGACGCGGCGGCCATGCTGGCGATGGCGTGCCGATGGCGAGCCTGTCACCGCATTCGCAGCCTACGTGGCCCACGCGTCGCAGCTGTGGGAGGGCAGCGCGCGGGACAAGGCGCTTAGTGAGTGTCGGCCGCGGGAGGCGGAGTGTTTGTTCAGAAATAGGAAAATTTGGGGGGCAGGGGGATAAGTGGGGCCCGATGGCAGCGCGCTGGGGGCAGGGACAGGGATGGCCATGAAAGGATGGCCAGGAAGCCGGCGAGCAAACACAGGGGGAGGGGGCAGGAAGGGGCCGGGCAGGCGGTGCTGCGGTATCTCTGAAGGTGCTACTCCCAGTGGCCGTGGCTCCCGTGTGGCTGTGACTCGGACCCCACCACCCCCCGCCTGGCCTTGCTCCCCCGGCGCCCTGCCGCTGCAGACATCGACCACAGGTAGGGGCCAGCACAGGCTGGGCTGGCCAGAGCCAGGCGGCGCAGGGAAGGGCTGTGCAGGCGAGGGCCCCCTCCTGTACCTGCGCCATTGCACATCTGCCCTCTGCCTCAGCCCTAGCTCTGCATTGGCCGGTTGCGGGCCCCCCACAGCAGTCGCCTCTGGCCCGCCCGCCTTCCATGCCTGGGCCACGTTGATGGGGCCAGCAGTGTGTAGCGCCCGGGGCCTGCAACCATGCGCCCTGCACCACACCTCATAACCGACATAACCGACACATCGCAACCCTTTACGGCCTGGGCACCTCCTCGCCGATGCGCTGTGGCCCCACGGCCCTCGGTACCGCTGCCATCTACGCCCCCACAAACCCTGGCCCGCTGCCCCTCCCCAAGCCAGACACGTGCGCCTACAAAGCTTTACACCGCCCCCTCTCTCTGTCCATTCCAGCTCCCTCCCCTATCCCATGGCATACCGCCTCCCTCCTTTCTCCGCCCCCAGGCAGCACCGCCACCGCCGGCAGCGCCACGGCAGCGGGGCCCACCCGTAGCACCGCGGCCGCAGCCGCGACAGCGCTGACGCTCCGCCGACGCTCCGCCGGTAGCGCCGGTCCCGGCTCGGCTGCAGCCGCCAGCGACGGTAGCGTTGGCCGGGGCTGCGGCCGCCACTGCTAGTAGCGCCCGAGGCCGCCAGTGTGCCGCCGGCCAGGGCGCCCTACGATGGGCTGTTACCAAAGAACGTGGATCCTAAAAACTGCCACTACGTGGATGAACGGATGCGCTGCAAAGCCAACGGCCCAACGCGGTACGCGCGCTGTTTGGCGAGCTGCG
The DNA here is from genome assembly GCA_001662425.1 of Chlamydomonas sphaeroides. Lineage (NCBI taxonomy): Eukaryota > Viridiplantae > Chlorophyta > Chlorophyceae > Chlamydomonadales > Chlamydomonadaceae > Chlamydomonas > Chlamydomonas sphaeroides. The sequence continues at coordinate 29,284 of BDDC01000600.1, forward strand.
ACTGCTGGCTCTGTGGCGTTGCGACGGGCGGAGGCGGTGCAGGGGGACTGCTGGGGTGGCGCTGGGCGTCGCTGACCACTGGGCGGTGGCTACACGTTAGAACGATCGATGGCTTGCAAACGGGAACCACGAATGAGGCGGGGGCACCGCCACCAGTGTGCGGGAAGTAATTCAGCGCAAAACACGTGGTGGAGGTAGGGACGTTTATAATGTTTAAGTCGGGCAAAACGATCCTACCAGGGATCGAACCTGGAATCTCCGGTTACCGACGTCTGACCGTAGACCGGCGC
>BDDC01000600.1:29939-52525 GCA_001662425.1 Chlamydomonas sphaeroides
CTCGAATTCTCGTCGAGCTGGCCGCATATCTGCGAATTATCGCAGCTATGGAGCTTGGGTGCTTCATGTCGTACAACGGTGAATTTTCGATAGATGAAGAGGAAAACACGATTTTGAACGGCTTCCTTTTTAGGTGTTCGATTCCCTGGCTTCCCTCACCCATATGGGGGTGGCTAAAGATTCCACTATAAGGAGTGGGTTAACGTCCCTCCTCCCGGCATTCGCTGGGTATCTCAGTCCGCGTAAGGACTGGCCGTACCGACTAAGAGTGCGAGGCGGCGGTGGCAGTGTCTGACTGTGGGATGTAGGAGGTCAAAGTGGTCGGGGAGTTGAGGTTCAGGTCATTGGGCCCGCAGGCTGCGGATGCCTCCCCTTGTAACGGATTCTTTTAGGCACGCCGCACCGTCCGGCCGGGAGGGTCGGGCAATGTAGGGGAATGGTTCGCGTGCAGCCTGCGCTAGCTCGGCTTGTGAATGGCCGGGCGGATCGGACTTGATGGGTGGCTCGTCGGCGTCGTTGTTGCTGGTATGGGGCTAGGCCTGCTCGCTCCATACACATCCGCGCGCGCAGCCTTGTGCCAGTGCTTGGATTGGCCTGTCATGCCCGCTGGTGCTGCCGTATGCTGTGTGGCTGTGCAACCGCTTGAATGTTCGCCGAGCGGGCCGTATGTCTGCGGAATATCGCAGTGATGGGATTCGGAATTGATGCCGTACATCGGCTGCGTTCATCAAGATCACAGCCGGGTAAACGTGATTTGGAACCTCGTGTCCTTCCGCGCCCGGCCCTGCCCCTGCTGCCCCAGCCGCCGGGCCTTGTCGCCATCAAGCCGCAGCCTGACGACCGCCCTCACGCTGCTGATGGGGCAGGAGGGCGCCGGGCTCCCTCAGCAGATTGGGCTGACGCGGGTTCTCCTGGGCCTGTCATCAGCGTCGCTGGCGACCGAAAACAGCAGCACGCAGCTGCCTGAGTGTTGCCCTCCTCTGCGCTCCGCTGCCGACCGCATCGCCCGGCGTCGCTCGCAGAGGCTCCGTCCCTCGGCCCCGATGCCCCCATGCAACCCACCGGCCACAGCTGGTGAGCTGCGCGCGCCTGTCCCTGCCCGCCTTGGCCGTTTCTTCGTTTGCATTTCGCACTTTGGCACGACGCTCGGTGGTCGAATACGTGATCGCTGGGCGTCTTCGTCTTTGCGCGCAGGTGGGCATTGCATGCGTGTGTGGCGCGCGGCGTGAGGCGACTCCCGCACAGCCCAGCACGGCATCGTCAGCGCTCCGGCCGGTGGGCCTCGGTCGACATCAAGAGCAACTAAAGGCGACCACTCGGAAAGCGGATGGCGCCAATTCCTGTCCCTTGAGCCTAGCGGGCTTGATCCAGCGCACTCACCATCCCAACACTGCAAACCCCTCCCACGCACAGGCCACAGCCGGTGTGGCTGCGCCTGCACCCCAGGGCCTCCCGCCTAGGCAAGACGCCAGCGCCGCAAGGGTCACTCGTGTCGCGGTGCGGTCCACAGTGCTATCCTGCCTCCCAGTAATTGCTCAAAGGACCGTACATAAGTCATCAAAGCACCACAGCACAGCGCATCACCCTCACTCACCCCGCTCATTCGGCCCCGGCTGCGACCTCAGCGGCCGCCGCGAGGCGCTCCTCCGCTTTTTTCCTCCGCCGCGCCGTCTGCGCCACCGCCTCCTCGCCTTTCTCGCAGCGCTGCCATGGCTCGTCCCACTTGCTTTGGCTGCACAGCGGCAGGAGCGGCGCCAGCGGTATGCCCGTGACCGGATCTTTGCGCCTCACGGCGTCCTCGACCCGCCGGTACATCCGTAGCAGGCCGTCTTTGACGTACAGCTTGTCCCACGTGACATCCTTGCCGTATTCCTTTTCGGCGAGGCACACTGGATACTTGGCGACCTACGGCGCCAGAGGGCAGTTGCGGCTTTGACACGCAGTCCCGCCTCGTGCCTTTGCACCTTGATGCAGGGTACCATAGACCAACGTGCGCCCTGGTCCCCACCTGCTGCGCCCGCAGCGCCGCCCCGGCCGCCGCCATGCCGCCCTTCCCGGTGTGGCCGCACGCCATGAAGGCCCGGAACCGCTCGTCCAAGGCCCTGCAGGGGGTGGTTGGAGGGAGGGGGCATGGGAGGCAAAGGGGCAGGTGGCGCCGCCGCAGCTCGGATAGTGTGTGTGTGTGTGTGCCTTTTCTCGCCTTCAACTGTAACTACGGTAGTCTCCCGTGTTTGCGCCACAGCAGGTGTCCCGTTATGCCAGCTACCAGCCCCTGGGCTGCCTCACCGGTACTGGGCGGGGTCCACCCCCGGGTGCAGCTGCTGCATGCGCAGGATCTGGGCAGGGGGAGAGGGACGGAAGGGAGAGGAGTGTGGGAGGGAGGGTAGCAAAGTGGGCCATCGCAGTGCTGGGCCGCGGCAGAGGGGCCGCGGCCAGGTGAGCAGTGCGCTAAGCAGTCCCTTGATCTCCATGCCGCAGAGGGGTACGGCACGCCTCCTTGGAGTGGCGCATGCGTCACGAGGCCCCTGCCGCACCTCGAGGATGGTCTCGAAGGCGTCGTACCTGCGTGTGGTTGTGCGGCAAACAGCAGTACGCCACGTGTCATGCACGGCATGACATCATGGCAAAACATCAAAGCCGTGCGGTCTGGTGCTGCCCGTCCCGACGCCCGAGCTCCGCTGGCCTCCGCACCGGCCACCTCACCCCCAACGTCGCTCACCCCCCAGCGGGCAGTTTCCGTCCTTTTGTTCCGTACCTGCCGTCCTCCTGCGCGAGCGCCCCCGCTATGCTGCTGAACAGCAGGTGCTGCGCCGCGCACCGCACCGCGTCCTGCACAGGCGGCGTGGGGATGCCCGCCTCAGGACGTGCCCTTTGCCCGCCACCTTGCGACAGGTGCGGTCAGCCGCACCTGCATAGCACCGTACTGTACGGCATCCACGGCGGCCAGAGCCTCGTGCAGGCTAGGGATGTCGGCCTGCGCGGCAGAGTACGGGTGCCGTACAATGATCATGGGGGCGGTGCGGGCCGTACACGGAGGGCGGGGCACCCCTGAGATCACCCTCTGGCGGCCTGAGTCCCTCAGCCTTCCTTCCTGGCCCCGGCGGTGGGCCCCCCTGCCGCCCGCCCTCAGCCCTCCGCACCTGCGCCACCCTTATACCAAACTCAGCCCAGTCCATCTCCGGCTCAAACGGCTGCATCACCCCGTCGCTCATGACCACCGGCAGGCAGCCCATGAGCGGGCCCAGCGTCTGACACATGGGGACGGGACGGGGCGCAGGGCAACATGGGTGCGACTCCCAGCAACAGCTGAGGGCATTGGCCGTGGGCCCCGCCATCCCCCATACTCGACGCCGCCCCGACATCAGCCCCCAACTGCCCCCACGCGGCACGTACCCTACATGCCCCATCCCGCCCCCCAGCCCCCTCACCTGGCGGTGGCCGTGGCCCCCTCCGGACGGAGCCGCGCACCACCTGCCCCCGGGGAGGCAAGGGCGGAGGGGCCCACAGACAACAGTGGATGGGTTGCAGGAATGGGTGGAGTACACAGCAGCTCAACGATGCACTGCCTAGCAGCGGAGCTGCTTAACCTCCGGCAAACTCATTGATGGCTTTCATTGGGTACCTCGCACGTCATCGAAACATGGGTCGCTCACTTGTACCGCATGAGGTCCAGGTGGTAGGTGGCGCTGCCCGTGGCCACCTTGTAGCCGGGCCGGTCGTGGTGGTGGTTGTGCAGCTGAGCGGCAGGTGGGAAGGGAAGAGGGGATAAGGAGCGTGGGGCAGCCCGCACCCATCGGCCCGCACCCCAAGAATCCAGCCCGGCGGGTGCTGCGCAGTGGCCCACGCCCACGTGGCGCCAACGCAGAAGCCCAGGAACCGCGGCACCCCCGAACCGCACCGCCTGCCGCGCGCCCTGCGAGTAGCCGCTGCTCTTGTTGGTGGCGCACCCTTGGGCGCCGGGCTGGCTGTTGTCACCACAGATGCGGCCCTGGGGAGGGGTGGGCGGCGTCAGGCAGGCGGGCAGGCGGGCGGGCGGGCAGGCAGGCGGGCAGGCAGGCAGGTTGGCCGCGGTGGTACGCTGGTGGCAGCTGTCGTCTGCGGCTTCCACCCAGCCCCGCCGGCGCCCGCTGCCGGCCTCACCGCGAACAGCAGCTCCCCGTCCCGAGGCAGCCGCGGCGCGCGGGGGTGCAGCGGCGACGCGGGCAGCAGCTCGGTGGCGGTGCGGCTGCCGAAGAGCACCGGGACAACCACGTCCTGCAGAGGCAGGCAGGGAGGGAGGGGCCAGAGACTCGTGACGCAGCTCGGCCCCGCCTCATCAACGAGCGCGACCTGGAGGTCAACAAAATTGGTGTTGTTGTCGTGCAGTACGATCCAGGCAGGACAGCCGTACGTGCAGCGCCCGTACGCTCGTACACGCAGCTGTGGGCGCCAGGGCGGCGCGTGCACAGCATTCGTACCACAGCCTATCTAGATGTTGTCATGGTCCAGGGTCAGATGCTGGCAACCCATGACAACAATGTAAGCGCATCACGTATCCAAGCCGTCGTCATGGTGATGTCGCAGCTGGTAGCATCGTCAATGTGATGCTGCAGCTGTGCCCACCTTGCCCGGCCGGTGTGCCGCCTTCCATCCCGTGATGTTGCAGTCCCGCTCCAGCCCCCAGTGGTGCAGCCACGTCAAGTTTGCCGTACGCCACCGCACGTACGGCAGCACCTCGCCGCGGCCAGAGTCGCCGGTGTGTACGACGAAGTGGCGGTGGCCGGCGAGGCTGTCGGTTGGGGCGCGCAGGCAAGTGCAAGGGAGTGGGGATGATGGTCGGTGGGATGGGATGTCCGAGGCGACTCGACGCCAGGACGGTAGACTCCGGTCGCCAGGGTGGGTGCGCAACGTGCTAAACGATTGGGTATGTTTGGGTTGCATGTGGGAGGTTGAATGCCATGAGAGGCGCAGCTAGTAGTTGGTCCCGCTGCAGACCAGCGAAGCAGCATATGGGAGGTAGGGAAGCTTTTGGCCCAGCGGGCACAAGAGCATTTGTGCAAGACTGCGCAGCGGGGAGGAGGAAGGTGTGCATTCGATGGGGGCAGGAGGCGGCACAGGCGGCACAGACCTCGGTGCAGGCCTGCCAGGTGGCATGCGAGTACAGTGGGCAGCGCCGGGGCCGTCGCAGCTGGCTCGGCGGCGTTGCGGCAGCTCACCGGTCGAACCAGGGCCAGTGCTGCCGTACATAGCGTACAGCGGAGATGAGCTCGTCGCCGTCGCTGGAGGAGCGCAGCTTGACTGGTATGTAGTACCAGTCCTGCGGCCGGCAGGTGGGGGCCACACGCGAGGGTCGGCAAGCAACCGTCCACGGCATGACTACGACTCAACAGACCACAGGTTGAGCACCGCACGTGGCATGCCAATGCGTTGGGCTTCCAGGGGCCGGCGCCAGTGGAGGCCCAGCAAGGCCGGGCCCGCGCCGCGGATTCGAGCCGCCAATGCGCTTGCGTGATCGGGCGTCTCCACGAGCCGGGGCCATAAGGACCCCCGGGTCGCCCCTAACATCTGCGCAAAGCGGACCTGCATGGCCCCCGGCGTGCCAGCTTGGCCGGTTCACGCGCATGAGCTGTCAGCCCGCGGTGATCCCCAGTGCCTCAGCCCCGAAATGCCCCCCTTGCACGGCCTGGCCTGGCGTCCGCCCGCCACCGCTGCTCAACACCCAGGCGCTTTGGGAGCGGGCAGCCAGGCCTCCTCAGCGCCCTCGGCTTGGGTACCGCGTCTCCTGACAGTGTTGCGCTCCGGGCCACCTGATCCCCCGACCCCTGCGGCCCCAAGTGCTTGCTTACGAGTGTCTTCCCCAAGTACAGCTGCTGCGTGTGGCTCAGGAGGCCGTGCAGCCAGGACCTGATCGGGTGGGGCTACTGCACCTTGCCCTCCCCGGCAGCCCTGGCTGCCGGCCCCGGCTGCCCAACCACACGCACCGCGTCGTCTCCGTCCGCCACCAAGGCCTGCGCGCTGAGCAGGCGCTGCCACAGTATGAAGTGCAGGCCGCGGTCCATGGTCTTGGGGTGGTGCCTGGGAGGGGCAGGCGCGGGGATGGGTGGACGGGGCTTGCCAGCGTGTGCGGGTGTGGTACGTGTCAGACACTGCAAGCGGGGAAAGCTAGCCGCGATCCATGGTCCGGGATGGCGCCGAGGAAGGCCAGGCGGCGGCGGTGCTGGAATGCATTGGGTCTGGGATGGGAGAAGCGCACATTGCGGCACACGCGTTCCTCGGCTGGCGTGGATGCTGATGGCGCTACCGCCCCACGACAGCGCCGCGCTCTGTTCGCATGAACCCTGCCCGCGGTCAGTAATGCGGAGGGAGGGGAGCGCGGTCCGTGTTCCGGGCGTGGGGCCTGGCAAGGTCACGGCAGGCGCGTGGGATTCTTTGGGGTAGGGTGTCACGGCGGTAGGCATGAGTGTTGCAGACCCACGGCAACGCCGCGCTGTGGCCGCATCTATAACCCCTTGGTCTCGACGCGTCAACAGGGCCACAGCGGACACGCAGCACCGTAAGGAAAGCGCGCTGCCGTACCAGCTGGACATGTGGTGCGGTATGTCGTACACGTACACGTACGGCCGCTGCGCCCGGGGGCTGTAGCCGGACCCCGCCAGCAGGGCCGGTTTGCCGCTGACGGGGTCGATGGAGAGGGAGCAGGCCGAGCCCCAGTGGCCTGCGCGGCAAGTGGGGGCGCCGTAGAGGCGTGTTGTCGCATGTCGTATGGCCGCGCATGGCCGCATGATGCAGCGAAGGGGTGCGGGCTGTGCGCTTGTAACTTCCTCAAGCATGGCGGAATGGTGGCGGTGGTGGTGGGTGGAGCGAGCGGTGCCAAACCTGGCGGCCCTTGGCCCCAGGACCCCCGCGCGCGAGGGCGGATGTGCCCGCTGTTCCAACCCAGACCCCCGAGAGGTGACGCCTTTGGCCATAGACCCCGGCAAATACTGAAATTCTGTGCCCTTGAACAGCATCATCTCCCAGAGTTCTCTCCGAACGAGGCCCAATTCCATGGACGAGCTCGGTCCTCACCTGGCGCGCATACGCAGCCGCCCTGCACGCACGCGCCCCGGCCGCTGCAGCTGCTGAGGCATCGCATCGGCTCGCCTAGTTCCTTGTACAGCGGCTGCACCACCGGCCTCATGGTCGTGGCGTTGGCCGGCAGCGTGCAGTCGGGGCCGACGAGGTGCTTTGGGCAGTCGCATCTGCGATGGGCGGACATGGCAAGGAAATCATTCACCGCATCCTGTCTCGATGCAGATCAAAGTGCAAGGCCGCAAGCTGTCGGTCGTGGTACCTACCTGCCCAGCTCCTCGTTGCAGGTGGCGTGCTCGTAGCAGTTTGGCGAGCACATCCTGCGTGCCGGATGCGGCGTGGCGATGGCCGCAGCCTGCCGCACGGGCTGTTGTGCCGCCTCCTGTTGCGCTGCAAGCTGTAGCATGCCTGCATGCTCAGCGACCGCGTCGAGCCGAGGTTGCGCCGGTTGTCGCTTCTGTGGGCAGCGGGCGTCCTCGGCAAGTTGAGCAGGTAGGGGTACGTGTCAAGGACGCGTCTTCGTCGGGAAGCATGCCAGGGTCATTAACTGAAAGCAGAAAGACGGCAGCGCAGATGCCGCAGGTAATGTAAACAGCTTCACTCGAACACGTCGCGCCGGGTGATTCCCACCCTACCCTTCGCCGTGCTTCGGCATCCTCAAGAACAGCTGTCAGAAGTATCGCAACGAGGAGAGTGTGCAGTATGATGCGAAAGCCTCTCCGTCGGCGCCAGTTCATTTCAGCTGGCGCGACAGCTCGAGCCGTCACATGCTTGCCCGTTATCCTATCACCGTCACTGCGCAGTGAATTAAGGTTCACAGCGGTCAATGAGGTTTCCTGCTCTCAGTGGAGATAGGAGTCCACAGCACGCAGCACGGCTCGCGTGTTTGAGGGAAATTGTGCGGTGTCCTAGAAGCCGGACGTGTGTGAACGGAGTCCAATTGTGTGAGGATGTCTCTGGGTACGGGGGGTACCGTATCAAGTCGCGAACAGAGGCAATGGGAGGCGGAGGGATGGGCGACGCAGGGTACGTGCCGGCAAACTCCGTGCCTTTGTCTGTCGGCGAGCATATACGGACGCTTTCTGTTTCTATAATAGTGATTTTGTATAACCAGACAACTCGCCGTGCACGCCTTACAGCAGCCATGAGCGATTCTGCCGGCGGCAAGCGCAAGGCGCCCGAGAAGGCGCCTCTGCCGCCATCACATCGCATACTTACCTCAGATGAGCTTGGGCTGTTCAAAGGTGCGCTAGCCTGCAGCTCGCTCCAAACGTCGCGCTGCCGGCCGTCAATCGTCGCTGCGCGCCCCACCATCGCACGCAGTGGTGCAAGTGCCAGCTGATAACAAGTGGGAGGAGACGTCGGCGGTGCAGCGCTGGTGAGTTGGCGGTGCTGACCGCGTGGCATGCCCGCCCTCGCATGTGACCCGCCGCGGCAGCGCGCAGAGAGCACCTACGCCGCAGAGAGCGGCAGAGGCGGGGAGGACAAGCCTCGACGAGGATGCCACGCGCTAACCTGCGGAGGGCGGCACGCCCTCAACACGTCCGTCCTCCTTATCTCGCCATGCGCAGGGGCCAACTAGACAAGCAGCAGGGCATTACGCGACTAGCGGTGCACTGCCCAGACTGGGACGCAGGTGCGATCTGCAGCACGGCTGCACTGGCCCAGGCTCGCCATGGGGCCCCCGGCGACTTGGGCACCCAGCAAGCCCTTTCGGTCCGCGCGGGCGTGCATTGCACGCGCCCCTGGGGCGCAACGCGGCCCTGCCAAGCCATGGGGCCCCAGCGACAGGGCCCCTGACCCGCCGCCCTCGCCCGGACCCGAACCTCCCTGATGCAACCCGCCTCGCCCGGGCCCGCAGAGCGGTGCCTGGTGGCGGCCGCGCGCTGCAGCGGCCGCGTCACGCTGCACGCCGGCTCCGACGGCGCGGACCTGCCGGGCGGCTCCTTCCGCGCCGCGCCGCCCGCCGCCACCTCGGGCCGCACCGACACCTCCAGCCACGCCGTCGTGGGGCTGAGGCTGGCGCCGCAGGACGGCGGGTGAGGCGGCTGCGGCATTCACGCGCGTGGCGGTGTCCCCGCCAGCTCTCCAACGCGCTCAGCCGCTCCACAACCCCGAGCTCCCTCCACCGGGGCGCCCGTCGTGCCGCTGCCAGCCTGCCGCCCACCCACCCATCCACCCATCCCTCCCGCCGCCCCTCCTCCCTTGGCCCAGGCTGCTCATCGTGACGTGCACCGCGGGCGGCCATGTGGCGGTGCACCGCTGCGCCTCCGAGCGGGACGCGCTGGCCACCGGGGCCGCGCTGCGGGGCGGCGTGGTGGCCACGTGGCAGGAGGCGGGCAGCATGCAGACGGTCGGCGACGTGCAGGCCATGGTGGGGCTGGGGCCCCGGGGGCTGGGGCCCCGGGGGCATGGTGCAGCGAGCACTCGTGCCAGTGCTGTGGCGGCTCATGGCCTGTGCTGCAGCAGCTGAGGCAGACGGGAGGCAGGAGGGGGGCCGGCTGCGAGCAGACGCCACCGCGGAGGCGTTGTGGCCTAGGAAGCCCGTGCCGACGTGCGCTCGCGGCCCGCATGCGCCCCGGGCCCGCAGGACGTGAGCTCCAGCGGACAGCACGTGGCGGTGGGCGGCGACGGCCACCAGCTGCGAGTGTGGGACTTGTCAGCGGCACGGGCCGCCGCGGCGGAGCCCTCGGGGAAAGCAGCAGCGGCCGGCGGCGGCGCGGTGGCGGCGGCGGGCGAGCCGCTGTTTGCGGGCAAGGCGGGCAAGGCGTCGCGCAGGTACGGCGAAGGATCATGTACCGCAGTGCCGCAGTATGCAGTAGCGGGCAGTGGGCAAGGCCTCGCGTGGGTGTGGCGGCTGGGGCTGTGGCCGCGCTCTGCCACCCGGCGACGTTCGCCTGACGTGGCAATGGCACGGCCTTCCGGCACCCCAATCCTGACCATAGCGCACCTGCTGGCCACGCGCCAGCCCCCGCGATCTGGCCTGACCCCTCCCTATCACCACATGTGCACCGCCCCCCGCAGCGGACTGCAGGACCTGGCCCACGTCACGGCGCTGGCATTCGTCCCGGGCACAGATGACCAGCAGGTACGGCATGCAATGATGTCGTACGGGTCAAGAGCCGGCAAGCCGCCGCTGTGGTTGGCGGCACAGGTGACACACATCCTGGCCCGCTTCCCATATTCCTCCCATCCTCAACCCCTCCACCTCCCCTTGACCTGCCCCCAGATCCTGGTGGGCACCGCCAAGCAAAAGCTGTGGCTGTACGACATGAGGGCCGGCCGCAAGCCGCAAGCCGAGATGGTGTGGGGCGAGGGCCGCATCACCGCCCTCACGCCGCAGGCCGACGGTGAGGGGCCGGAGCGCCGCCGGAGCGCAGCTCTCCACTGCCGTCTGCCGCCACCCCGCGTCCCATGCAAGCAACGGTCCCTGCACCTGTGCCCGGCACCCGCGGTGTTTGCGGTTCATCTTCCTTTTCACCACGCACCGCTCGGCCGTGCTTGTGGGCGGTGGGCGGTGGGCCACGACCCTTCCCTCCTCTTTGGCACTCACCCCGCGTCGCCCGCTGCTGGCTGCCTCCTCGGCCCCGCCGCCGACTCACAGGCACGCGTGTGTGGGTTGGCAACGGCCGCGGCTGTGTGGAGGCTCTGGACATGCGGGCGGCGCCGGCCAAGATCACCATGGGGCACGCGCTCAAGGGCTCGGCGGGCTCGGTAAGAAGCCCCGGAAGTTCTTATGCGAAATGCCCCAACGTTCACTCCCGGCTGGAAGCCGACTGCTCCTGCACCACACGCGCCCAGCTCCGACAGCCCGGGGGCTGTTCATGCAATGACAAGTCCGGGGGCTGTTTAATCAATAACCAGCCCCTGGGGGCTGCGTGCTCATACGCATACGCATATGCGTACGGCAATGTAAGCACCTGACTTCTTGCATGGGACTGAGCACCGGACTTCTTGAATGGGACTGAGCGCCGGCCTCCGCTGCGCCTCGCTTCCCCGGCCCCGGCGCCGCCCTGCCCTGCCCTGCCCCTCTGCAGATTCGCGCGCTGGCGCTGCACCCCAGCCAGCCGCTGGTGGCGGGCGTGTCGCTGGACCGCCACCTGCGGCTGCACAGCTCCGCCAAGCGTGCGCTGCTGTCAAAGGTCTACCTCAAGCAGGTGGGAGCAGGGGGGAAAGGAAGGGGGCTGCTGGGGGACTGGGGATGTGTGATCAAGCTTGGGGTGGGAGTGTCAGGCTGAGCCGAGTTTGTTGTGGGTTTGAGCCCAGGAGGGCTCGCCCGCTAGCGGCGTGCGAAGCCCCGCGACCGCTGCCCTCCGCCCCTCAGGCGCTGACCGGCGTCGCCTGGCTTCCCATCCCCACGCCACCGCCGCCCGCGGAGCGCGCGGGCACCGGCGATGAGGAGGGCGAGGTGGAGGAGGAGGAGCAGCAGCAGCAGGCCGGGGCGCGGAGCAAGCAGCCTCGGCGGGGGGAGGACGGCAGAGGCAGCCGGGAGGACGGCCGGCGCGAGGGCGGGAAAGGCAAGGGCGGCGACAAGGGCAAGGGCAAGGAGGGCGGCAAGAAGGGGCACAAGAGGTCAGCGGCGCGGGAGGATTGAGATGATGGGCGCGCCGGCGGCAAGTGCGTGCGCTGACGGGCCCGGCTGCGGTCGACCTGTAACAGCCACGGTCGCGCTTGGATGCCTTCATGTCCATGTATTGAGTTGTGTTGGGTGCGGCAGGGGTGCCGGTGCAAGGTGCAGAGCGCCCTTGTGGGTTGTCTTCCCATAGGCGCGCGGGTGGTGGTGGCAGCTTGGCGATGGAGCCCAAAGCGCGCCGCGGGGTCTGGACGACAGCGAAGCCAGCATACGGTGGTGCGAGCAGGGGCGGCGCTAGGGCGCTCTGTTATAAGGGGCTCGAGCTGTTGTGCGGGGCACCATGTCATTGGTCTGTGCATACTGGTAGGTAGGGCTGGTGTGGTGCTGCCTGCGGCCAGCATGGCTCAACACTCAGCTGTTCCGCTCTTGTGTGGGTTGCTGGACCGTGCGCTGTGCGCTTTCTGGATGTTGGCGTTCGGCATCTACATGCGGAGATCCAGGCACGACAGGTACTTCTGCACCACATGTGAGGCTCCGAATTCCCTCCAGCGGCCGGACGGCAGTGAGTCGCGGAGCCATGGAACCATGAATGGTTGCTTACAAGGGCGGTGGGGGGCCATCCACGAGGGCGGCGCTGCGCACTGCCTGCACACGCCCCCAGGCTGGCAACCCACGCCGCCTGCTCTCAGCAACTGCGCGCTAGCGCAGCCACGTTCGACTAACGCCGTGCCGGCGCTATCGCTCAGGAGTCAATAGTGCGCGCTCGGCCTCACGCTGCGCCGTCAATAGCATGCCGCTCACCCCTCTGCCACAGCCAAGCTATAACGCTACACAGGACATTTTCGTTTCGGTCAAGGTCATCCAGGCATGCAGCGCTGCCCCTCACAAGTGCAAAACGTCAGGCCAGCGGTACGAGTTCAGTCATACGCTCCGCGCACAGCAACACCGCAACACTTCCAACGCATGATATGAACGCGACACGATACACACACCACGCCACGGCGGTCGGCCGCGGGTATACAAACGGTACAGAGCCATCTTAGCCGGCTCGCCTCGCCCCTGTGCGCAACCTGCTACGCGCTGGTTGTCTCCAGCCTGCCCCTAGCATTCCGCGCTCCACGCGCTGCTTGCAACGCAGCACCACTTGCTATTAACAAGTGCACGTGAGCCGATGACATCTATAGAGGATGTCATCGTCGCTTACAGCTCGAGCTTGGTGGCGGCGGCGGCCATCGCGGGCCGGCGCTGCGCCTCGACAGCCTTCAGGTTCTCCTCGGGGATGGTCACGTACTCCGACAGCATGGCACGGAACTCGTCGCCGGTGAGCGTCTCCTTCTCCATCAGCGCCTCCACGATACGGTCCATCGCCTCGCGGTTGTCGGACACCAGCTTGAGCGCCGCCTCGTACGCCTCGTTGGCGATGGTGCGCACGTTGTCGTCAATGCGCTGCTGCAGGCTCTCCGACATGCTGTTGCGCGACATCATGCGCATGATCACGTCGCCGCTCATCGCGCTGGGGTCCATGAGGCTCCAGGGGCCGATGTTCGACATGCCGTAGTTGATCACCATCTGGCGGGCCATGCCGGACACCTGCTGCAGGTCGCTGGCGGCGCCGCTGGTCACCTCGTCGTCGCCGAAGACGACCTCCTCAGCGGCGCGGCCGCCGAGCGCGCCAACGATGCGCGCGAAGATCTGGCCCTTGCTGACCAGGCTGGGGTCCTCGCCGGGGATGAACCAGGTCAGGCCGCGGGCCTGGCCGCGGGGCACCAGGGTCACCTTCTGCACGGGGTCGTGGCCGACCTGCAGCGTACCGCAGATGGCGTGGCCGACCTGGGGTGGCGCGAGGGGGGACAGAAGCACGCAAGGGGGTTTCGGCAATGGGACTGCGACAGGTAATCTGCTCGGACGCAGCATAGAAGCCATTTCCATTTCCGTTGTTCGGGACTTCACCCTCCTTCCAGCCGTCTCACCTCGTGGTAGGCCACCAGCGCCTTGGCCTTGCCGTCCACCAGCGGCTTGCCCTCCAGGCCCGCCACGATGCGGTCAATGGCATCGTCAATCTCCTTGCCGGTGATGGCCTGAAGGGCAGCGAGGGCAGGACGCGCAACAGCTCAGCAACAACGCTCATCCAAAACTCGCCTCCACCACTGTACACATTCCGTAGCCACAGGCTTGTCCCAACTAAGCTGCCAATCGCCTCGCAATACATCGGCGCACCTTGAGGCCGCGGCGGCCCGCCAGGATGGCCGCCTCGTTGAGCAGGTTCATCAGGTTGGCACCCGCGAAGCCGGGGGTACGCATGGCCACCTCCTGCAGGTCCAGGTCCTCGCCGATCTTCTTGTTGCGGGCGTGCACCTTCAGGATCTCGAGGCGACCCTTCTGGTCGGGCAGGTCCACAGACACCTGGGAAGGGAACGAGAGCGAGGGACGACAAGGTAAGTGATGGCACAGAGCAACCACATTACAACGGAATAACGATTTCCACACGCACACGAAACGAGCTCGCGTGCCGCGACAACCCGTGGGCGGGTGGGGTGGATTCTTACCTGGCGATCGAAGCGGCCGGGACGCAGCAGAGCGGGGTCCAGGATATCGGCGCGGTTGGTGGCAGCGATCACGATGATGCCGGTGTTGCCCTCGAAGCCGTCCATCTCCGTCAGCATCTGCGCAGGGGACGGCAGGCAACGAGATGATCACGGGTCAGAAGGCATGAGTCAATGTGTCGATGCCCCGGGACCGGTCAGCGAGCCCCGGCGGTGGCGTTTCGTGCTGGCGCTTATCGGGGTGGCAGCGTTGCTGTGCCGAAGCCGCCCGTCGCTAAGGGACCCTTCAAATCCCAAACTCTGAACAGCCGCACGCACCTGGTTGAGCGTCTGCTCGCGCTCGTCGTTGGTGCCGCCCATGCCGGTGCCACGGCTGCGGCCCACGGCATCGATCTCATCCACGAACACCAGGCAGGGGGCGTTCTCCTTGGCCTGACGGGGCGAAGAGCGAAGAGGACACGCTGATAAGCAAGGTGCCCACAGCGCCCTCGAATGACGCGTTCGTCTCAGGCTTCGCGCCGCACGCTGCTGCATCTGAAGCTCTTGCACATAAAATGCACGACATAAAATCTATACCAGATATGAAGACAACGCTCTCACCTTCTTGAACAGGTCGCGCACGCGCGACGCGCCCACACCCACGAACATCTCCACGAACTCAGAGCCGGAGACGGAGAAGAAGGGCACGCCAGCCTCGCCGGCAATAGCCTTAGCGAGCAGGGTCTTACCCGTGCCGGGGGGGCCCACCTGGCGGATGGACAAGGGTACGAAAAGCAGATCGTCAAGATCCGAGCGCAGGAGGTGCTCAGTCAACACGCTATCTGCACTCCAGCGGTCCATCCCAATGCACTCCACTGCGAAAACTCCGTCCCCGCACGTACCAGCAGGCAGCCCTTGGGGATGCGGGCGCCCACGGCGGTGAAGCGCTCAGGGCGCTTCAGGAACTCCACAATCTGAGGGTGAGATGGTTGGCCGAGGCATGGTCAGCGCAGGATGACGGGAAGCGGCACACCGTGCAGTGCATGAGCTCAGTCAGCCGCTAAAAGAAACCACCTGGCCGGCGCTCACCTCCATGAAGTCCTGCTTGGCCTCGTCCACACCAGCGACGTCGTTGAAGGTGACGCCCGTGTTGGCCTCCATCTGGAAGCGCGCCTTGCTCTTGCCGAAGTTGAGCGGGTTGTTGGGGTTGCCGGGGCCGCCCATGCCGCCCTGCGACTGGCGGCTGAGCAGGAACAGACCGGCCACCAGCAGCAGCGGGAAGGCCAGGTTGCCTGTCGGGGGAGAGGGCAAGCAGCGGCGTGAGGGGGCAGTCAAGAAAAGATCAGGATGATTGCTTTGGGGCAGCACCTGAGCGAGGCCGAAGCTGAAAGGCTGGAACTCCGGACCTGGAATTAGAGACTCACCCAGCAGGTTGAGGAAGACAGCGCCGCCATCCTCGGTGTTGGCGTGGGCGGCGAAGTCAATCTTCTTCTCGCGGAACTTGCCCAGCAGCTCGGGCGAGGTGCCCGGCAGCTGCACGCGCACGCGCTGCACGCGGTTGCCCAGCTCGGGCGAGACCGCCTCCACGATGGCAATGGTGCCGTTCTCGTACAGGTCGACCTGGGAGTAAGTTAAGGGTGGCAAGGAGGGAGAATGGATCGGTGGGCGGAGGGAGAGAAGGGGCGGAACGTGCACGAGAGCGTGGGAGAGCAAGGGTGCGGATGTCCGGAACATCGCGGTTTCTATGTGGATGCTGGGTTGGAAACATGAGGAAGCGACGTACCTTCTTCACGCGGCCCATCTCGAGGTACTCAAGGAAGCGCGAGTAGGACATGCGCGACGAGGCAACGCCCTGGGCATCCTCGGCCTTGGCCGCCATGGCTGGCAGCATGGCCGCGGCAGCCGCGAAGGCACTGCGGATAAGATCGAGCCATGGAGCGTGAGACACACGGGAGAAAACTGGACCCGGGCCTGCGAGCAGATCCCACCACACCCTGCTCACTTGCGAAGCAGATCACGCTTGCCGGACGCGACGACCTCGGGAGTCACCTCCTGTAAGAAAGCGGCAGAGGGCCGTGTTGGTGAGCGGCCGAGGCAAACTTGCAAGCTTGCTGCATTCGCGAGCGACCCATCCTACACGCACCTGCTGCGCGCGGACGACCACGTTCCGCGAGCGCGAGAGACCTATGGCACACGAGACGGGAAGCGAAAGCGAAATAAGCGTCGGTCGACTGAGACGCTGGCGTGTGTGGCGCCCACACGTCATCTGCCTTGGGCTCCCCTCGCACCAGCAGGCAGAACAGGCTTCAGCGCCGCAGGACGAGCCTGGCGCATGACAACGCGCTGCTGCATGAGCTGCATGATTGGCGACGTCCTCAAGTTTGCGATGTTATCGAGGGTTTCGTAGGCTCGTGTGTCGCGACTTGTGTGTGAGAGCCTGTATGCTATGTCTCTACTGCACCGAATGACCAGGCAGTGGGTTCCGCGCGGGCTTATCTGCTGCTTCAGGGACCCGAGGAGTGACGAGTGGCCAGTGGCGTTGGAGAGGTGTACGGCGCCCCATTGCGCAAGCGTGTGGTCGCTGTCCGACGCCCACTGCCCGTAGCTGCCAAGTTATTGGATGCAACATGTAGCAAAAACTGCGACAAATGGGAATGGAGCACCTGCGCCGCGCGCTCGCGAGCATTGAGCGGCATGAGCGCGCTATGGCCCTCGGTCTAGGACCACACGGTGCGCTACGTGCCATTCTGCAACCACAAGCACACGCATAGCGCTCCGTCGTGCACCAACTCTGACGGACATGCTGGTCACCGACACATGCGCCACCAAAACGTTTTGGCGGGAACCCCGCCTTTTCTGTCTCACCCTCTTCCAGCCATCCCACCACCCAGCCCCCACACCGCACCCAATCCGGCTGACCAACCTCAGGCCTCGACCAGCTAGTCACGGACGAGGCCAACCAGTCCATCCTAGCCAACAGCGGCGACGTCATGCTCTCTTCACGCAGCCCCAGCGACGCGCTCGGCGGCCTGCTGCTTAAGCTGGTGGCGGTAAGCCGTTGCACAATAGCTCACGTGCTCATGTGGAGCGCCTCTCCTGGTACCGCTGCCGGCTGCCGTACGGAAACGGCAGGGTGCTGGTTCGCCAGGGCCAAAGGTGCTTTGCGCGCATCCTCCACAGCTGGCCTTGCCCGGGCCTGGTCCAGCCACCCCCAAACCCCCAGACTCACCTCCGAGTGAGGGCACTGTGGCTCATGCGCAAGGCGCTGGGCGCGCGGCTCATGGCTCTGCGCCAGGCCTTTTGCCGAGCACAGCGGGGTACCAGCACGCGAATGCACCGCCGCCGCCGCTGTGCCTCGCTTTCCGCGCAGTGCCCTGGGTAGAGGCAGGCGATGCCGCAGGGGCCGGAGGGCGGGTTGAAGGTTGCATCTGCGTGTCTCTTCCACAGGCCTAACGCGCTGACGGCAGCTCCCGCCACAGCCCCTCGTACCGCCCTCGCTCGACCCTGTGTGCTTCGCCGCTCCCAGCCCCGCTGCTCCCTCCCCGGCTCCCTCCCCGTCTCCCTCCCCGTCTCCCTCCCCAGCTCCCTCCCCGGCTCCCACCCCGGCTCCCACCCCGGCACGGCGTGCATACCCGCACCACACACCCTTCGTCGCAGAACCTCCTGCCTCAGTCCCGGCTCCCAGCTCCCGCCCCCTCTCCGCGCCGCCTGCAGGACAGCTCCGCCCCCCTGGGCGACGCCTCCAAGCGCCTCCTGCTCATGACGGCGGCCGGGCTGCGGCAGGTGCGGCACGGCACCCTCACACGGCACCCTCGCACGGCCACCGCACGCGAACGTGTGCATCAGTGCGCGCGTTGTTGTGTGCGACTAGGGCTCCCCGGGCCTCCCCGTCAAGGCACGGCTGCCCACGGCGGCTGCCCCATGGTGGCTGCGGGGTTGTGGCTGGGGTGCTGGGACCAGCGCACGCGTCGCCGCGGAGTGCTCTGTGGCAGATGGGTGGGTGGGTAGCAGCAGGGTGCCCCCGGCCGAGGGCCCACCAGGTGACGGGGCGGGGCAAGAGGGCCCGGGCTGCACCGGGCCCGTGCCAGGAGGCCCCCCGCCCCGCGGTGCGCCTAGGTGCTGCAGCTGCAGGCAGCGCGCCGGGCGCCGTCCTGGCCTCGCTCCGAGCCCTTGAGCAGCTGGCCCCCGGGAACGGATGGCCCTGAGTCGGGGAGCCGCGCCAGCCGGGGGCCTGGCAGCCGGTGTGCCCGGCCGGCGCGCAGTGGTCTTGGCCGGGCATGGCCACCGTGAGGCGTGAAGCGGGCGTCGCCCTGACCGCGCCCTGACCCCACCCTGGGGCCCCACGTCCGCTGCAGTGCCTGGCGCTGGGCCTGTCGCCGCACGCCTTCCAGGCGGAGCTGGCGGCGCAGGTAAGGGCGAGGGGGGGGAGCTGTGGGGCTGCTGTGCACATGTGAGGTACGTGCTGCTGTGGGGGGGCCCCGGCTGCGCTCCTGGCGCTGGCTCGGCAGCCAGGTGGAGAGCTGCGAGGGAAAGGGCGGGCGCTCGGGGCGGGTGTTGGCGCAGGTGCTGTGTGACTGCGACACGCGCCAGCGAGGCCCGTGTTGCTGACCCGACTGGCTGCTGAGGCTGTGGCAGGACGCGCCAGTGCCGCCAATGCCGCCACTGCCGCCACTGCCGCCACTGCCGCCACTGCCGCCAACCCCCGCCGCCACCCCACCCCACGACCAGGTGCTGCAGTGCGTGCTGCCCTGCTGCCTGCTGCATGTGCCGCTGGCGGCCGCCGAGGGCAGCCAGACGGAGGCGGCGCAGGTGGGGGGCTGGGGGTCTGGGGGCCGGGGGGGGCGGGGGGCCTGAGGAGGCCCTTGTGCCGGCTCGCTGAGGCCCTGGGTATGAGCCGCAGCGCCCCTCACCTGCCCTCGCCCGCCATCGCCCCACCCCGCAGGCGCTGCGCTGCCTGGCGCGCACGCACCTGGACGGGGCCGCGGGCGGCGGCTGCGCGGGCGCGGACCGCCTGGCGCAGTGCGTGGCGGTGAGCATGGGGCGGGGCGGCTGGGGGGCTGGGGCCTGGGGGCCTGGGGGGCTGGGGGGCTGGGGCAAGGAGCGCAGGCGCAGCACTACCGTACGGTACAGTGCAGTGAAGTGAAGTACACAGCGTGCCCACTCACACCGCGTCCTCGCCGCTCGCCGCTCGCCCCTCCGTCCCCTCCCCCCTCCGGCCCCCAAGGACCTGGCGCTCCTACGCATCAGGGCAGCGCTGGCGGCGGGGCAGAGCGCGGCCCAGGTGGGGCTGTACCCAGATGTGGAGTCAGCGCGCTGCGATCGCATGCGCCCATAGCTGGATCGCATGCGCCCATAGCTGGATCGCATGCGCCCATAGCGCAGCAAACCCGCTCGACCCGGCCGAGGTGGGACAGCGCGGTCGAGGTGCTGCACGTGGGGGTGGGGGGCGCTCGGGCCGTGGGGCGCAGGGGCGGCGCTGCGGCCGCCGCGGTGTCCGCGCTGCGCCGCGCCCCCCCACCTCTCGACCCGGGCCGCGTCTGCTCCCGCGCCGCTGCCTCCCGCTGCAGGCGCTGGCGGCCCTGCGCGACGACCCTCCCCTGGCCTGGGCACCGGGTCCTCCCGCCGCCGCCTCCCGGCTGTTGCCCGGCCTGCTGCTCAGCGAGCCGCCGCTGGGGCGGGCGGGTGCGGGGCCGGGGCCGGACGTGCTGACAAGGCAGGTCAGCGGCGGCGGCGAGACGGGGCTCCCCGTGGTGGTGACAGGGCTTTAGACCGTTCCCGTGGTGCGGCGTGGCTTTGGCTTGGGGAGTGGCGGGCGTTGGAGCGGGTGGGGAGGGGCTTGTGGAGCTGGGGCCGCTGCGGCCGCGGGGGCGGGCGGGAGCGGTCGGGGCGGGGCGCCACGCCCCCAGCATCGCCACTGGTCCCTCACTCGCTCGCGTCCGTGCCATCTCGCTCCATGCCATGCCTCACCCGTCCCGCGGCCCGCAGCGGCCCCGTGCCCTTCCTCGCGCTGTCGTGTCCGCTGGAGGGCGAGGCTCTGCAGGGCGCGGCAGCTGAGTCGGCGCCAGGTAGGTCCAGGGGCGGCGATTGGGGCAGCCACTGCAATGCGGAAAGTGCGGAAGGCCCCCCCCCGGCGCCGCATGGACGGGTGGGCCGGCGCCGCCGCCGTGTTCCGGGACCACCGCAAAGCAGCAGGGCGGTTGCCAATTGCGTTGGCGGTTTGGCGATGCGGTGTGTTGCGGCAGGGCCAAGCTCTCGTGGCCGTCGCAGTCGTGCGACGCAAACCGGGCTGGCTGTGCGCCTGCGGCCCGGCTGCAGGGGCGCCGGCCGTGGGTCTGCTGGTGGCGGGCGGCGAGGGCCGCGCCGCCGCCGCCACCGCGCTGCAGCAGCAGCTGCGGGAGCGGCTGGCGGCGGCGGCGGCCCGCGGCGTGCGTCTGCTGCTGCTGGCGGGGCGGGTGAGGCGGCTGCAGCGCTGCCATGTGTGCCGCGCGCACCGTCGCATGCGGCTGCTGGCGGGGCTGATGAGGAGCAGCACAGGCTAGGCCAGGCGTGTGTAGCACCTCGAACCCCTCTGCCCGGCCCCCACTCAGCCCTCTCCCCATACCCTGCGCTGCACCCTCCCTCCCGCGGCCAGCCGCCCGAGGGCGCAGCGCAGCTGTGCTCCCAACACGGCATCGCCCTGGTAGCGGGCCTAGACGACGCAGAGCTAGGCCGCGCCGCGGCGGCCGGCGGCACCGTGCCGCTGACCCGGTCGGGCCCGGCGGCGCTGGCGGCGGCGCCGCTGGGCATGGCGGCGGGCGGCAGGACGGTGGCAGTGGGCTCCTCGGGCCGCAAGGGGCTCCTGCTGGAGTTTGGGGCAGGGGTAAGCCCCAATGCTTTTCACGGCCTGCCATTGCGGCGTGAGGAGGGCGCTTCGCCCTCACCCGCTGACCCACACCTTCTCT
This sequence comes from Chlamydomonas sphaeroides, assembly GCA_001662425.1. Taxonomy (NCBI): domain Eukaryota; kingdom Viridiplantae; phylum Chlorophyta; class Chlorophyceae; order Chlamydomonadales; family Chlamydomonadaceae; genus Chlamydomonas; species Chlamydomonas sphaeroides. The sequence goes on from BDDC01000600.1 coordinate 51,026, forward strand.
ACCGCGCAACCCGCAACCCGCAACGCCCCACACCTGTCAGGCCGCCGCCGCCGCCGCCACGCTGCTGCTGTGCGGCCCCGGCCCCGCGGCGCTGCGTCAGATAGACCGCTCGGTGCGCCGCTGCCTGGTCGCACTCGCCGCCGCCGTCGGCAGCATGGACCCTGCTGGCGGCGCCGCTGACGGCGGCGCCGCTGGCGGCGGCGGCGCCGCCGGCCTGGAGTGTCTGGTGCTGGTGCCTGGCGGGGCTTGTGTGGAGGGCCTGTTGGAGCTGCAGCTGCGGGAGCTGGCGGGCGTGGCGCAGCGGGGGCCCGAGGGAGTGGCCGGGGAAGGGGATGGGCATGGGGAGGAGGAGGCGCGAGCGGTGGCGGAGGCCGCGGCGGCGGAGGCGAGCTCCGTGACCCAGGTGTGGGTGGCATGGCCATGGGCATGAGCATGAGCACAATGAAGGTATGCTGAAGTTCATGTGCCGTAGTTTTTCCATCCCTCCTGTTCCGCGTCCCTCCCCGCCCCTCGCCCCCAGCTGGTGGCCTCCATGCGGGTGATGCACGCCATGGCGGCGGCGGTGCCCCTGGCGCTGGCGGGGGGCGGAGGCGGAGCAGGAGCAGGAGGCGTGGCGGGCGTGGGGCCGGCGGCGGCGGCCGCCGCCGCCAAGGCGCGCCGGCACGCGCTGCTGCAGGTGCGGCCCGCAGGGCAGGGCAGGGCGGCACCGGTTGCCAGTGGGGCAGCTAGTGGGCGGCTACAGCTGCCTGCCCGGCTGCCCCTGCCGCTGCCGGCACAGGCTGGGGCTTGCACGGCCAGTTGGTGACCCGCTCAGCCCCTCCCAAACCAACGCTGCCGCAGGTCCACACGCTGCGAGCCGCCCACTCGGGCACACTGGCCTCCGGCCACCTCGCCACCGCCGGCCTCCTGGTCCGCTCCGCCGCCGCCTCCCCTTGGGGCCGCGCGCTCGCCGCCACCCGGGCCGCCGCCGCCGCCGCGGCTGACGACGACGACGGCGCGGCAGCGGCGGTGGCTGCCGCCGCCTCTGGCTCAGATGTGTGGGAGCGGCCGGCGTTCGGCGCCGCGCCGCCGCCGACGCGAGGGCCGACGACCAGCGGCGACGGAGGCGACGACGGGAGCGGCGGAGGCGGCTGGCACCGGTTTGGCGTGGGCGACGTGGTGGCGGCGGGCGTGGTGGAGGCGGCGGCGGTGGCGAGCAGCGTGTGGTGCGGCGCGGTGGAGGTCGTGGCGCAGGTGTGTTCAGAAATAAGTTAAGTATAATAGAAAGACAAAACCGCACCAGGGAGAATGGCGCGCCGGCCGTGCGTAGAGGGAATGCAGTGGTTAGGTGCGCCAGTGCGGAAGGAAGCCCAACCAGGAGCGCCCGCAAGGACCCCGAGTCGAGGCCCAGCCCGCGTTACCGCAGTGACGCGTTACCGCAGTGACGCGACAGGTGTGTGTTCAAGTGTTAGGTGAAAACGGAACCCCACACACGGCACAGCACAGCTAAGGGTTGAGTGG
>BDDC01000601.1:2443-29965 GCA_001662425.1 Chlamydomonas sphaeroides
GCACACGTACCCTGCTCCAACCCCTCCGCCCCCTCAGGTGGGCGCCCCGCTGCGCGTCACCTGCCTGGTGCACCCTCCACATACCCCATGATAACATCCATGCAAATGTACGTAATAAATCATACGAAGTGATGCTTTACCACGTGCGCGCGCCCTGGTCCAACCCTTCCCTCGCCCACCAGGTGGGCGCCCCGCTGCGCTACACCTGCATCGTGCACCCCAGCCCGCCCTGGATGGCCGCGCTGCTGCCCGCCGGCCCCAGCGACGCCGGCGGCGGCCTGCACGCGCTGATCAGCCTGCCCGCCAGCGCCGCGGCCGCGCTGCGGTCCGCGCCGGCGCTGGCGGCCCTGGCGCCGGGGCACGCCTTTGTGTGAGGCAGCCCGGAGGGGCTGCTGTGAGAGGTGGCAGCCAGCCTCATCCAGAGGTGGATCGGAGCACCTGAGGGGGTAGGACGCTGCGCGCCTGAGCCGCGTCCCGTGCGGGCGGCGCGTGGAGGACAGCGGGCGTGAGCAGGCGCCGCAGGGTGTGGGGGAACGGTGGCGTGGGTCCGTGCAAGCAGCTGCTCTGGCGGGGCCCCAGCCACCATATCTGAGTCGATGGAGTACTTTGAGCCTACAGAATTGGGCCCTCGACGTGCTCCTGGTAAGAGAAAAAGAAGATACGAGGTAGGCGGGTGCGGGCCGCGCTGGGGCCGCAGCAAACACGGCTGCGCTGGCGGCCGCGGTGGCGCCAGGCGGCGCCTGGCGACTGGGGCGCTCCTCCTCCGAGCCTGAGCGCGCAGGGGCGAGCTGCGAGTTGCTGCCAGGGCGGGTGGGGGGCGTGTGTGCCGTGTTGGGGTGGTGAGCGCGCTGGCTCGAGCCCGCTGCCAGGGGGCAAGGTTGGGGCGCTCGCCCGCACGAATGGGCTCTCGGACGGCGACTTTAATGTCCGAGCGGACTTCGGAAGGGGCTGGGTACATTTGTCGCGGCAGTGGGTCCATGCCTCGCAGCCGAGGGAGCGGCGGCGGGGCGGCGTGATGCCGCATGCAGTCTGCCTCCTGTGAAGACAAGACAAGACGAATGAAGCTAATAACTGCTGTCGTCACACGGCCCAAGCCCAGTGGACACACCGGCCGTGCAACACCCCTGCGCGCCGTGGGCACCAGGGACGCAGTTCGGTCATGTTGACGCCCTGCCGCACCTGGCCGCGTGTGCACTGGGAGCCGCCGCACCTCCAGCTCAGGCTTCCACGCTGGCCCTATGCCGCACCTGGCTGCACGTGCGCTAGGAGCCGCGCCTTGTATCTCTGACCCCTCAATAAACGCATTCTCGAGCGGCAGCACGGTATTCAGCACCAGACCTCCACGCGGATCCCACAGTGCATGCCGCCCCTGGCCCCAGGGGCCGCATGGAGGCGTGTGGCCGGGGCGGCTGCACACGCTGCTGCCAAGCCGCTTGCTAGCTATCGCCGGGACGGAGTGACTAGGCGCCGGGCGCTCGGGCGACCGAGCACGCCCCGCCCGTGGAGCCTCCGCCATGGCCACATGGCTTGGGCCCCAGGCGGGCCGTGGTGTTGCGGCGCTGCAAGGACACGGCCGTGGTCGCGGCGGTTGCGCCTGCGTCGTCGTGGGGCCGAGCAACACCAGTCAGCAAAGTGCCGTAGTCACGTGTCCCAGCATGTCGTACGGTGTACGGCATCCAAGGTCCAGCGCGGGGACGGCGTTGGCCGGCGCCCTACGCCCTGGCGAGCAGGCTTGGCCGCACGCGCTGCAGTTCCGCATCCACATTCGTGCTTTGGCCGGCTACGCTGCGGGCGGGACGGGGTAAGTTGCCGACTGGTGTCATTGTGGCCGGCCCGTGGAACCACGAACAGCAGCAACAAGGCATGCGACACGACGTGTTGCGCTGTGTGGCCGGTGCGCGGCGGAGGCGCCGCCCGCGTGTATCAAGGCAGGCCAGCCAGCTGCTGTGTGCACAAGAGCGAAAGTACGCGAAGGCAACACGGTGTCCGGCGCTCACGCGTCCAAGAAAAGCGGCCCCTGGACACAATGTGTTACCCGAGCGTAGCCATCTTGAAAATTTTGTATGCTCGGGTGGTGACCGTGGCGACTAGAGCACACGGCCGTCGACCGCCCGTACCAGCGCCGCGGCTGAGCTGCAGTGCACGAGCGGCGCCGGCGGCCCTGGCTGCGTACGTCGCCGTTGTGGGTGCCGCGGCGCAGCGGCGGACGTCACGTGCTCTAGCGGGGCAGGAGGGATGGGCGGCGCCCAGGGCTCGTATCATAGTCACCCAGGCAACCGAAGTCACCCGACGTGTTGGCCGTATGGGACTGAAGTCACCCGGACGGGGTGACGTCAGGCTGCCGTCTTTGGCGCCACCTCGGGTGACTTCCCTGCTGCTAAGCGAGGGTAGGTCACCCGCCCCGGGTGACTTGTTAGCTGGCAAGATACGGCGGATGGGCGCTCATCCCCACGCCTCCTGCTAGCGGCGCAGGGATGGGCGCCGGAGTGCATTGGGCTGCTGCACCGCGGCGCAACTCGGGCGTGAACTGCAGAGAATACCAATACGGGTTTGGTTGCCTTGCTCGGCTGTCATCATATGCCCTTCCGCGTCGGCACGCGCCAGGGAGACGCTGGGTGGCGGGGACGGGGCGGGGATGGCGGGTGGCGGATGGCGGGTGGCGAGTTTTGGTGTTTTGCCTTTGCGGTGATGACACGCAAACGTCGGAGGGAAAAAGGTCATTATGCGTTTCCGTCCCGCAGTACACATTTCGTCTTTCCCAGGAACAGACCTGTTTCCACGACATTTCTCCTGCACCTGTGACCGCTGACTATCGGGCGAGCATTCTGTGCACAGGCGTAAGCCGCCTGCAGCAGTGCCCTGAAGTGGCCTTGGTCGTTTTCTAGTCATGACGGCTAGGCCGTCCAGACGCCGGAGACCGGCGTGAGCGCCGGCTCCTGGCGCGCATTTGCGTCTCCACTCGCGTTTTTAGGGGCTCCCCGTCAATAAATGGGTTGCTTTCATGGCAAGCTGGCCACGGGCCATCCCGAGGCGGTAAGTGCTTTGCGCGTCCATGGGGCGCTTAGCTTAGCCTTCTCGTGGACTTGCACCACGCACACGACGGCAGCCAATGCTCAAGACATATGGCTAATTGATGTCCACAGGCGGAGCATCAGGGCGAGGCGCTCGCACGGCTTGCCGCTCCGGGCGTTTTGGCCAGCTCTTCCCCCGTGGAGCTTTGCTTGCACGGCGTCAAGGTACGCGCCGGTATATTCCTGGCTTATTTATTGTCTGCGCTGTCTGAGGTGCTGTCCCTCCCAAACGTCGCAGCTCCATGGCTCAGCCATATGTGGCGACGTCGCTGGCAGCCTATTCACCCGGGTCGTTCTTGCGCGTGGCCACGTCATCGCGGGGCTCTTCGAGGGTGAGGTCCATTGCTGACAAACGCTGACATAGCACGCATGCCTGTGCAGCGCGCGCACGCCCTGCGTGCGCAACAGGACCTCCACTTCGCCTGATGGTATCATGGCTCCCTCGCAGGGCACGTGTCTTCCGCGGCTGCTGAGTTCTGCCGGGACCATGTCTGGGAGGCGTTCGCGCAGGCGGCCGCCAGCCGGCAGCAGGCACCCGCCGCGGCCACGGTGAGGCATGCAGGCTTGGGAAGCCCTTACACCCGCCCACATGCTCCTGAACTCCGCCCAACCGGTGCCCCCCGTGCCGCCGTATTTCTCATCCCTCATCCAGCTGCGGGCTCTGGACCGCGCCTTCCTCACCAGCCCAGCCTACTCCCTGGAGGCCCGCCTCACCAGCGGCTGCTCCGCCACGCTTATACACATAGACCTCACCACGCGCACCCTCACGCTCGCCACCGTCGGCGCCGCTGGCTGCGCCGGCCTGGCCGCCACGGCGCCGCCGCCGCCGCGGCTGTCGGCCGAGGGGCCGCACCCTGCACCACCGCCGGCCACGCCGGCGTCAGCTGCCGCCGGGCACCGGCGGGTGGCGCACTTCTCAGCGCTCGCGGCCTCGGGACACGACTGCAGGTGGGGACCGGGACACGACTGCAGGTGGGGACCGGACGCAGCGGCCCGCGCCCATGCCTTCCGCCCGCTCTGCGCAAGGCGCAGCCTGCGGCCGCCGGCCGCCATGCTCCGCTCCCGCGCCGCCGCGCTAAGCCCCCTACCACGCCGCCCTCCCGTCGAGTCTTGACCTCCGCCCGCCTGGCCGCTGGTCCCGCGGCGCCCTTGTGCCGCGCGCCGGCTGCCCCGGTGCTCAGTATCATGGGCCACACAGTCCCACCCAATCGCCCGCGTGTGGGCTGCACCTGATCCCCGCGGTGCTCCTTGCCCGCCCCCCCCGGCCTTCCTCCGCAGCCGCTCGCTGGCTGCCCTGGTGGAGTTGGTGCAGTCGGCCATCGCCTCGCAGGCCCCCGCCCTCGGCCCCGCCGGCGCCGCAGCCCCCGCCGACGGCGCGCCGCGCGGCGGCGGCGGCGGCCGCGCCAGCGGCGACGGCAGCTCCCCGCACGGCAGCAGCGGCCGCTCCCTGGCCGCCGCCGCGGCCGGCGCGCAGGCGCTGGGCTTTGGCTGCGCCAAGGACGCGGTGCTGGTGGCGGCGTTCAACAACGCCGCCGCGGCGGCGGCGGCGGCTGGCGCCGCTGGCGGCGCGGCGCCGCCGCCGTCGGGCAGCTTTGCCGCCGTCGGTCGGATCCACTGCTCCTGCGAGGTGGCCGTCACGTCGCGGCCGCTTGCGCCAGGCGACGAGTGCTTGGTCCTGCTGGCGGGCTCGGGCATCGGCGCCGGCGGCGGCGCCGTTGGGTCGTGCAGCGGCAGCCACAGCGGCCGTGGCGGCGGCGGCGCCGCCTGCGGCCCAGCAGCGATGCTGGGACCGATGGACGCGGCGTCTCTGGCGTACGAGCTGGCCCTGGCGGCGGCGCCAGCTGGGTCGGGCTCCGGCGCAGCGACGGCGGTGCGTGTGGAAGGGCGGGGATCGTCGTGGTGGTGTGTGGGCTGCGTAGGCCGGGATGCTAGCGGCAGCCCAGTAGCGCACACCACACGGGACCTTGCGCGCCTCGCTGCCTGAGCTGCTCGGAGCCCTGTCAGCGGGGCGTTGGGGAATGTGCGTGGCCCTGCTTCTCCGGCTGACCCGACCCTGCCGCCTTGATGGGTGCTGTCGCCGCTGCTCCCGCAGACGGAGCGACCCTCCTCGCCCTCCACCCTGGGCTCGACCTGGGGAAGCGGCGCCCCCAGCACAGAGCACGCCGCGTCGGGGGCGGCCAATGGCGGCGGCGTTGCCGCCAGTGGCAGCTCATCCGCCGCCGCTGCCGCCGCCGCCTGGCGCCTCGAGGTTCTGTACGACAGCCAAGATGTCGCGCAGCTGGCGGCGTCGACGGTGGCGTCGGCGCCGACTGAGCCAAACGGCGGCGGTGTGGCGGCGGCGGCGCCGTCGCAGGCGGGCACAGCTGAGCTGGCGGCGCGGGCGGTGGCGTCGTACGCTGTGGCGGCCGCGTCGGGCGCAACCTTGTCGGCGGCGCGAAGGCCAGGTGCGTTGGTCCCTTTGCTGCGGTGTGTTGGCCCTCGCGCGCCTGCTCGTCGGCACCCTGACGTCATGCCTCGTTCCTGCCCCACCCTTGCGCCCCGGGCCCTTTGCGCAGGCTCCTTCTACGCGCTATCGGCCGGACTCGGTGACCCGGCGCCTGCCGCGGGCGGCGCCGCCGCCTGCATCGCGCTCTGGCTGGACTGGGCCCCACCGCTGCCCGGCGGCGCCGGCGCGCAGCGGTCGCCGGCGCCGCTGCCGGAACCGGCGGTGCCGCTGACGCCCGGCGCCCGCTGGGCCCTGGCCCGCGGCTTTTGCCGCTACTCTATTGCCAGACGGCGGCGGCGGATTGCCAGCTGGCACCAGCTGGCGCTTCAGCTGGCGGCGGCGCCGCCAGCGTCGTTGGGGCCGCTGGGAGCCGGTGTGCTGGCCGCGACCTGTGTCGTGGCCGGCGGCTCGACGGAGCCAGCGACATCGCCGTCGGTGACGGCGCTGGCGGCGGCGGCGCTGGGCGGCCGCACGGCGTCGTTCACGTCTCGAGCGCCCGTCATGATGGAGTTTGTAGAGTCGGTGGCGGATGATGTTGAGCTGCCGGCGGGCTTTCGCAGCGCCATGGCCTCCGCCGCCGCCGGCTCCGCCTCCTACTCTGTCGCGGCCGCCGCAGCCGCAGCCGCAGCCGCGCACATGGCCGAAGCGGCGGGCTCGCAGCCCGGCGGCGCCGCCAACGTGTCGGACGCTGCACTGCCGCCGTACGCCATGAGCGGGTTTGTGATGGCGTCGATGGGCAGTTCGGACGATGAGAGCGACATGCACATGGGGGCGCACGACGCCGACCGGGGCAGCGGCGACGGCGCCGCAGGGCCGTCGGGGCTCACGGTGACGGCACCGGAGGCGGCGGCGGCGTCGCCGCGCAGCGGCCGCCCGCCTGTGCGGCGGCGCAACAGCCGGTCTAGCCCCAACCTCCGACTGGACGCGGCGGAGGAAGCAGCCGTGGCGGCGGCGGCGGTCGCGAGCGTTGGCGGCACGGTTGGCAGCGTGCCTTCGACGGCGCCGGCGCCGGCCGCCGCTGCCGCCGCCGCCGGCCTCAGCGGCGGCATGGACTGGTCGATGATCATGTCTTCGCCGTCGGTGTCGCAGGTCGCCGTTGCCGCCGCCGCAGCCGCCGCCGCCGTCGCCGGCATGTCGGCAGGCCCGTTCGACGGCCATTCCGCCGGCCACACGCCCATCCCGTCGGGGGGCAGTCAGACGATGGGCCCGCCGCCCATCGCGCTCGGCCCCGGCGGCTCCGGCGGCGTCTCCCTGAATCTCCGGCCCGCCTCCGCGCCGCTCCGCGGCAACGCGCCGTCGATACCGCAGCGGCTGGGGCCGATGGGAGCCGGCGCAGCGGCGGGCTCGCCGCAGTCGCCCCACGCGCCAGGCGTCGGCGGCGGCAGCGGCATCTTCTTCCCGCGCAGCAACGTGGCGCGCCCGTCGTTCCTGTCGGCGGCCTCGGCCAGGGCCGGCGGCGGCAGCGGCGGCATGGGCGGGTCGCCGGCACGCAGGGACTCGCTGCCGGCCTCTGGGGGCCGCGGCAGCACGGCCTTCGACCGCGAGGTCCTGCCACCGGGTAAGCACACGCTGCATGGTCTCTCCCTCCACTGCCCTCCATCGACGCCGCCCAACGCCTTCGTGCTCCTGCAAAGTTGAACACCACCGTGCTCCTGCAAAGTTGAACACCACCGTGCTCCTGCAAAGGTGAACACCTCCGTGCTCTGCCGCGGCGCGCGCCAGGGGCCGACCGCCAGGCAGCGCCCCGGCCCCGCTCGGCCCCGCCTGGGCGCGCCGCTACCCGCCGGAACGCAGGACACGCCGCAGGCCGCGCTGCCACCCACCCCCGTCAGCCGCCGCCCTCGCCCTCGCCCTCGCCCTGCCCTGCCTGCCTGGCCCCTTGCCTACTCCGGTCGGCCTTCGGCGGTGTCCGTGCAATCGCGCGCAGGGGTTTGCTATTGACACGCCGACACATCCTCTTGCCAACATTTCCCCTGCCTGCCAGGCATCTTCTCCGGCCGCGGCTCCAACAACAGCGACGGCGACTGCGACGACATGGCGTCGGAGGACCTGCCCGCGCTGCGCATCGAGAGCACCGCCGAGCTGGCGGCGCTCATGGCGGAGATCATCATCACCGACGACGGCGAGGTCGTCAGCTCGAGCCCCGGCGTCAGTGGCGGCGGCGCGGGCGGCGGCGGCGGCGGCGGTGGCGGCGCCTACCGGCTGAGCGGCCGCCACAGCGCCGGCGGCATGGGCGGAGGCGCCGGCAAGCACGGCCTGCGGCCGCTGAGCCGCCAGGGCAGCCGGGGCTGGACGCCGCGGCTGGCGATCGTGCGGGAGGACGCGCGCGAGGTGGGGGCCGGGGCGCTGTCGGTGGCTGCCGGACAGCTCGTTTGGCGAGCGCACCACGCGACACGTCAGCGCACCAGGCACCACGTCCGCGCACAAGGCAGTGCGCCCGCGCGTTAGGGCCCGCGGAGGCGTGCGTGCGTGTGTGCCGGCCGGCCGGCGGGCGGGGCTTGGGCAGCCAGCCACCGCTGCGGCGGCAGCCACACCGCAACCAGCGCGCCCGCCACGCCGCCCCCACACAAGGACACTTCGGCCGGCCACGGAGCGGTTGCAGGGATGTCCATGAAACCTCGCTCCCATCGCAAACCCCTGCCCGCGCTGTGGTCTGCTAGCCGCAAGGCAACACGCGCTCTTCCCAATCCTTCCCTCGCCCCCTGCCTGTCGCCGTGCCGCCGCCCCTTCCAGGCCGTTGTCAGCCACAGCGCCTCCCACAGCCACTCGCAGTCGCAGCCGCTGGGGGTGGACGGGCTGCGGTTCGCGGCTATCAGCGAGGAGCGCAGCAGCAGCGCCGGCAGCAGCACGGCGGCCACCACGGGCGAAATGCTGGCGCAGGTGAATGGGTGGGGGGGAGAGAGGCGGGGGAGGGAAAGGGGAAGGGGGGGAGTGTGTGGGCTCGCGTGCCGGAAGGGGACGAGCGCACTGGCAACGTGGCGAGTGGGCTGAGGGGCGAGCGGGCAGACAGGGGGCATGTTGCAGGCAGGGGGCCCGCGGCCAGGGGGCAGGGGCACTAGCCTGAGCAGCACTGACGCTCCCGCGCCCGGCCCCTGCTCCGCCGCCTGCCCGCCTCACAGGCGAGCGGCTCGGACCGCGGCAGCGCCCGAAGCGCTGAGCAGTCTCGCGGCCACCGCATCGGCGACAGCCCCAGCAGCAGCGCAAGTGAGCCGCTGAGCGCCTCCGTCAGCGGCAGCGCCAGCGCCAGCGGCGGCGCCGCCGGCGGCAGCGGCCACAGCAGCATCAGCAGCGGCAGCGTCGCCGCCGCCGTTGTCGGCGCCGCCGGCGAGCCCCAGCCGGCAGAGCCCGCCGAGCCCGGCCGCCTCGGCGCCAACCCCACCGCGGCGGTGCCGCAGCCGCAGCCGCCGACCCGCCGGCCGTCCGCCAACGCCAGCCTGGCCTTTGTACCAGCGGCGGCGGCGGCGCCGGCCGACGGCGCCGAGGACGCCGCCTCCCCTTTCGTCTCGGCCAGCTCGATCGACGCCCGGAACAGCGTCGCCGCGGCCGCCGCCGCCCTTGCCAAGGGGCCGGCGGCCGCGGCGCCGGCGTCATCGTCGGGCGCGACGTCGCTGGCGGACGTGCTGCACGAGCTGGCGCCGTCGCTGGACCGGGAGCGGCTCCCCGGCGACAGCACCGTCAGCGACAACAGCACCGGGCTGCAGCGCGCCAGCATCAGCGGCGTCGAGATCGGCGGCGCGTCCGGCGCCGCCAGCCCGCTGCGCAGCCACGGCTCGTCCGCGGCGAATGCGGCGACGCCGAGCTCGTCGAAGCGGCTGTCGCACTCTGGCAGCGGCGCGACGGCGTGGCCGGGGAACCTGACGACGCCGGTTGCGCCGGACGAAATGGCGGCAGCGGCGCCGCTGCCGGCATCGGGCGAGCGGTCGTCGGCCGGCCGGCGTAGCGGCAGCAGCCGCAACCCCAACCGGTGCCGGTCGCGATCCTCGTCTGGCTTCCAGCCTGCGGGCGCTTCGGCCGACCGGGCCTCCGACGCCGCCGACGCTGACGTCGACACCGCCAGCGGCGCCGCCAACAGCGCCGGCGGTGCGCGCCGCGGCGGCTCGCCGCTCGACGGCGGCAGCTGGCGCGGCCGCGGCCGCAGCGGCGCAGCCGGCGAGCGCCCGACGCTGGGCATGGTGGGCCGCTCGCAGAGCGCGCTCGTGGCCCGCTCCCACCGCAGCGCCTTTCGCGCCGCCGCCAGCGACGGCACCGGCAGCCTGGCCGGCGCCATCCACCGCGGCGGCGGCGCCGCCGCCGCCGCCTGCAGCTCGGCCGGCCCCGGCGGCGCGACGCCCGCGGGCGTGGTGGTCCTCGCCGCCGCGACGGCGTCGGACGCCGGCACCGGCGTCGGGCTGGAGCGGTCGTGGTCGGTGGGCTCTGCCAGCGGCCCGCTGTTTAGCTTGCTGCAGTCGACACTCTCCAAGTCGTCCCTCGCCACAGCCACCGCAGCGCCCACGCCCAGTTGCACCTCGGCGCAGGGCTCCAACAGCCGCCTGCCCACGCTGCCGCTGCTGCTGCAGCAGCCCTCGTTCAGCGCCGGCGGCGTCAGCGGCAGCGGCGGGGTGGTGCCGCAGGCGCTTGTGCTGCCGGCGGCAGTCGCCTTGACCCGGCCTGGCGCTGCCGGCAGCTGCGAGCCAGACAGCCCCGACGGCATCGTCGCGACGGTCAGCATGCGCTCTCTGCCACGCACCCTGTCGGCCGGCCGGCACGGCCCCAGCGGCCTGGGCCAGCCGCAGCGCCCGTCCGGCCTCGCCCCGGCGGCGGCGGCGCCAGCGCCGCCGCAAGCCGCTCCCAGCGACGATGACGGCGGCGAGCCCGAGCCGGAGCCGGGCCCCGACGGCGCCGACGGCGCCGCCGCTGGCTCCTTGCTCGCCAGTTTCGACGACGGCGCCGGCGGCGCGACGGCGGGCCTGCACCGCACCTCGGACATGTGCCGCTCCGACGCCTCTGTCGCGGCCTGGACCAGCGCCTCGGCCTGGACCAACTCCAACTCCACCTTTCCGCGCACCGCCGGCTACAACATCACGGACGCCCTGGGCGGCAGCAGCCGCCGCGTGGGCTACGGCGTCCACACCGCCGGTCTGGCGAGCATCGGCGGCGGCGCCGCCGGCGCCGCCGGCACAACCGGCGACACCAGCGCGTTGCTGAACATGGGCATCCGGCTCAACGCGGCCTACAGCTCCACCAGCGGCCTTCTGGTGACGACGGACGTCAACGCGCCGAGCTGCAGCAACGCGCAACTGATGAGCGTGCAGCCAGCGCCGCCGACGGCCAGCGGCGGCGGTGCAGGTGGCGGCGTGTACAGCGCGCAGCTGTTCAGCCCGCCGGTGCAGCACCGGCCGCAGGCGCTCGACGACGGCGACGCGCCGCCGGTGCTGTCGCAGCCGCCGCAGCCGCTGTCGCTGCACAGCAGCCGTCGCAGCCCGCAGCAGACGCCGGCGGCGCTGCTGCGCGAGGCAGAGGCGGCGGCGGCGTCCGCGGCCGTCACCGGCGGCCACCCCTCCCACGTGCAGTCGCTCCACTTCAGCCACCAGCCCCGGCAAGCGCCGGCCGTTCAGATGCAGCCTCGCCAGCCGCTGATAGTGCCGGGCAGCGGCGGCGGCGCCGCCCCAGGCGCCGCCGCCGACCACGATCACCGCCAGCCGTTCTTGCCGGCGGCGCTCGAGGCAGCCTCGGGCTCCCTGGGCTTTGCCTTCTCGCAGCCCATGTCGGTGCCTATCGTGCTGCCGCAGCCGCAGGCCGCGGCCGCCGGGGCTCCCGCCACGGGGTCCGCCGCCACCGGCGTGCCGCCGGCGCTGCAGCACCTCCTCCACCTACACACGGTCGACTCGTCGCCGTCGAGCGACGCGTCGCTGGCGGCGCCGTCGTCGTCGCTGCCGTCGGCCACGCACGCGGCGGCGCTGCGGCCGCTGATGGTGGCGGCGGCTGCCGAGGCAGCCTCGTCGTCGCCGCGCGCATACGCCGGCGCTGGGGCGGCGTTCGGTCGGCAGTATCAGCGCGGCGGCGGCGGCGGCAGCAGCAGGGCGCGGTCTGGTGGCGACCGCGAGGATTGAGGCCGGCGGGGGATTCCCAGCTGCATGCCGCGCCGCGCTGCCCACCGTAGCGTGCTGGTCGGCGTGTGTCCGTGCGCTGGGGCGCTGCCTGTGGCTCGGTGGCCAGGGCCGGCGGGCGGCTGCTGTGCGTGCTTGTCCCATGACTTGCCAGCGCGTCCATCGCGGCAAGCAACGAACGTGTTTGTATGCCCCTGCTGCCGCCTGCCGGTGCCGAGGGCCGGCAGGCGCGCAGCTGTGCTGGCGCCGGTTGCCGCCGGAGGGTCCGGCTCGGTACGGCACGGCGGGCGGGTGTTGCTATGCGCTGTCCCCCGGGTGCCCTGCGCCGGCACGGGTCGGGGCTGGGCGTGGCTTGGGGTCGGGGTGGGGAGGCCGACGGCCGGGGCGAGGAAAGGCACCGGCTGGCTTATGACGTGGTGGTGGTGACGAGGGGGTTGCCGGGCGAAGAAGGCACGGCACGCGCGAGATGGGCGTGCCGGTGTGGGGGAGGGGCCGCTTGGCAGCTCGGCCAGCCCAGCGGCCCCCGGCATGCCTGGCCCTGCTAGGGCCAGAGACGGGTATTGCAAAGCAGCGCCTCATGTGCGATGGTCGGGAGCCGCCGGCGCGCGGCGTATGTGCTTGCGTGACGGCGTGTGCGGGGTGGGTTTGGTTTGGCAGCACCCGAGCCCGCCTGCGGCACCGCCGGCTGCGCTGCCCTGGCGGTGTGGGGCTGTGGCGGCGGGCTACTGCGGGCTCGGCGACTGCGGCGGGCTTGGGGCCGTTGGTTGCCGCGCACGATGACATTCGGGAGGGCGGCCTAAGACGTATCGTACAATGCGCCACTCGCATTTTGCGCTGCGATTTTACACATGCTGGGTGGCAGTGGCGTTGCCGGGGTGGCGCTGCTCGGGGGGGACGCCGGGGCCGTCGGGAGGCCTCAGGGACTGACGTGTTTCTGACGCAACCATTCGTCGATCCCTGGCATCCCGTTGCGGCGGAAGGTCGCCGTTGTATGCGCGCTGTACGGGCGTGCCCTTGATGCCCCGCTCGATAAGTGTGGTCAGGCGACCGCGCAGTTGCTAGCCCGCAATTGTTGCCGCAGAGCTGAGGCGGCACGTAGGACGCGGCAGCGCCCCGGCGAGCTCTGCCTCTGCTTGGCGGGTGGCAGGCATTTTTGGGGGGTGGGCGTTTAGTTGCGAGCGGCTGTGAGTGTGCGGATAGGGCGGTGTGGGGGCGGGGGCGGGGGCGGGTTGCTGCTTGTGGTTGGGTTGACGTGGGCCAGCGCAGCGGCGCCTCGCGGCGTCAGTGCGCGGCGCCGCTGATGTGGCGGCCGCCGCGCCTGCGCGAGTGGCTGGGTTGTTGAGCGCTGGGGCGCAGCCGAGGAGCGGGAGGCCGCTCGGCTGTGGCGCTGCTCGGATGTAGCGGAGGGGCGGGGGCCTGGCGCCGGCGCCTGGTGGGCATGAAAGGGGCCTGTCCGGCGCGGGTGCGGCGTGGGTGGCGACGGCTGGTCGGGCGTCGCCGGCCTGCCACCTCGTGAGCCGGATGCGTGGGTGTATGGCTGGTGCTCAAGAGTGGGACGCGTTAGATGCCGTGTTTGCTAAGTATGCCTGGGTGGGTGCAAGGTCGGTTGTGGAGCGGCCCCCTCGGCGAATGCAGGCGCGGGGGCAGCTGGGGCGCAGGCCCCGAGAGCGGCCGCTGGCTGCTGGCCGGTGCCAGAACGCACACCCACCCTCTGCCGGCGCCTCTGCGCCAGAGGGCAGCAGGACTGCGTCCCAACGCCCCAACGCCCCTGAAGCAATGCACTTGTGTGCGGTTGTGTGTGTGCAATAAAGTGCGGAGGTGCATGGCCGCCGCGGCGCTCCCACGGCGCGAGGGGTGGTGGTGGCGCGTACGTCATCCCCCGATGCGCCGGCTTCTGTGGGTACGTGTGCGCGCTGCTGCTGAGGATGAGGTTGCTGGGCACGTCGCCTGCATTCGGCGCTGCGGCCCTCCGCCACTTGATGCGGAGGGGTGCGCAGGTGCCGGCAGCCGGGTGGCGGCCCGAGGTCGGTTCGTCGGGTGGCGATGCGTCGGTTGCCGAGTGTGGTTGCGTCGGTTGGTGTGTACGTATTAAATTGAAAAGCGACGGGTTGTGCGGCTCGGGGGGCGCGGGGGGCGCATGCGGGCCGGCTGGTGGGTGTGAGCGTGGGGAGGCGGGCGGCCCAGGTTGTGGCCGGCCGCCTCCGCCAAGAATAAGCCGCGGGCCGCGCTGCTGCGTGGGCCTGCTCCGGCAGGTGCGGCTGCGCTGCCGAGGGGCATCAAGCAAGGAACTCCCAGTTCGTTGTAACGTCGGCGTAAAAAAATGACGACGTCGGTGACCTGCGTGAGCTAGCGTTGCAGGAGGCCTGCTGGAGAGGTGCCGTCACGCCGCCACCGCCACTGGCTGGCGGCTGGAGCCCATCAGGTCTGGCACAGCGGGCAGCACCCTGGCTGGCTCAGTGGTGGCCCCGCCGCCCAGCCTGCAGCAACCAGGCGGACTGGCGGAGCCGGAAGGACATGGGCCATGGGGTGGGCGGGGGAAGGCGCCTGTTAGATGGGGCTTCGCCCGCTTGCCCAATCAGAGTGCGTGTGAAGCAGTCCCAAAGCAGTCACGCAACCCGCTGCGAGGGCGGGGACGTGACGTCGTGACCTGGGCCTCCTGCCCCAATGCGGGTGCGCACACACAGCCTGAGGAGGGGAAGGTGGCGAAGGTGGCCGAGAAGGACGACCGCACGTGGCGGAAAAGCCGGCGCGACGGATCCCGACCAACGATCGACCTAGCGTTAGCGCGATGTGCGTCGGGTACTACGCTCACACTGCCAGGTTGCTTTGATTACCTGCAAGTGCTCGGCGTGGGCTCTGGACAACTGCCACGTTGCTGCCGCGGCCATCGCGCAGGCCGCGAGTCAGCTGCTCGTGGCGAGCGGGTCGAGTGCCCTGACCCTCCTTATATCGATTTTTTCATAGTGGCACCTGTGAACTTTCAACGCTGTAACAGCCACCCACCATCAATGAACACACCTCTGCAGCTGATGTCCGAAAGCCAACCGCCTTCCGAGTCGAGCTCCGTTGCCTGCTGCCCCGTAAGGCTACAGCATCTACCGACGCCTTTTGCAAATGCCTACCCAGTACGGTGCGATGCAGCGCGGGCCGCCGGCCGTAACCAGCAGACATGCAAGACATCAGCAGCCGCGCAACGCACGACGTCGCAAACCAAGCCCAGCTGCAAAGTGCCGCGCGAGCAAGTGCCCAGGCCAGCCAAGGGCAGGTGGGTCCCCGAACCGACGAGCGGCCAGACGCGGAAGCAGTTGGTTGGTCGACGGGTTCGTGGGGCAGCTCCGCCGCAGCTTCCGCCAACGCGGGTATCGGCGAGCCGACCTCCTCCGAGCTGCAGCCGCGGCGGCCCTGACCGCCCACAGCGCGTCTTCCTCGCCATCCATGGCCCCGGCCCTCCCCCACACCCTGCAGGACGATCGAGTGCTACGACTTCTGCCCGCAGTACGTGTGGACACGCTTGGGGACGCCGTCGCCCGGCCGGCACCACTACCTGTTTCGCATTCGCTGCGACCACAGCTCCCTCCGGAACCGAGGTACGTAGCCAACCGTTCATCGCAATCGCTGCTTGTTATTGGTGGTAGTAGATAGCGTTATGCTGCTGTCCCCTAGTACTGCCGTAGCTCCACCCTGCTGGATCGATGCAGCGATGCCCCGTCAACCCTGCGCGTTTTTTTAGCCCTGCGCGTTCTCTGCCCCACCCGTGCCTTCCTGCCCCTTTCACTGCTCCCCCGTCCACACCAGACCTGGCCTTCTCCGGCAAGGCCCTGGCCTTCCTCGACGGGCGCCTCCCGGAGCGGGCCTTCCGCGACGCCGTGTCCAGGCTGCCGGCCGTGGACGCGCCAGCAGGGGCGGCCGGGACTGCCGCCAGCAGCGGCGGCGAGGGCTGCTGCTGCGGCCTGCTGCTGCGGCTGCTGCAGGGCCTGTTCTCCAGCCCACCGGTAGGTGCGCATTAGTTGCATCACCACAAGCTAGCCATCCAGGGTCGTCCATAGCTAATCAACACAGAGGTTGCTTGAGCGCGTCCTCCCGGCCCGGCCACATCGCCCAGCGCCTGGCCGGACCCGGCGGCCGGCAGCCCCGACCGCGACGGCCCGCTGCGCGCGGGCGCCCGCCGCCACACACCTAGCGCACACCGCCCCACCAGCCACCGCCCTGCGCCACCCCGCGGGTCGCACGCGCCCTGCCCTTCACCCTACACCCCGCCCTGTGCGGTGCGTGCCGTGCCCTTCCCCTCCTTCCTCCCCGCGTGCCGCAGGAGGCACGGGTGCGCCGCGCCAACCGCTGCCGCGCGCTGCGGCACCTCAACCGCCGCCACGCGCACCGCGGGCTGGAGGTGGTGTTCCGTCAGCAGCAGCTTGACGGGGGGCGGCACGAGTGCTGGGCCGACATCCACCTCTTCGCGCGGGCGTGACGGCCGCAGGCGTGGCGGGCAGCTATCGGCTGACACGACCCGACAACGGGCGGCACGGGCGCGACGCCGCGCTACGCCAGCCGCGCTTGCGCTGTGTGCTGGGTAGTGTAATGTAGAGCACTGCATCGATGCGGCTGCCGCTTGCTTGCATAGGCAGGTGAAGTCATGCCTGCTGCGGGCCATAGCGATTTTACGTGTGCTTGGAGATAAAAGCAACCCGATAAGCGGTGGGTGGGTGGGGACTCGGGAGACGCGTCCAGGGCGGTGGGTGGGCGGGCATTTCAGGACGTGCGTCCGGCGCGTCATCGCATTACTTCCTGCTGGATCATCGCATCATCGCATCATTTCGTCGTCTCTTGCGCACACTGACTGGCTTTGTTTTCGCCTGCCGGACCTCGGAAGCTCGGATCTACACGGATCTATCGGATCATGCACTGCAGAAGATCAAGCACTTTGTACGTGTTATTGTACATGTGGTCTGCTGCTCTGTCGTATTTATGCGCCTGCCGTTAGGTTACTAGACCTCGATGAGGTCGCTGCGCCCCAATGGCGTTAGCGTTGCGTCACGTACTTGCCCAGGAAGGCTGGCGTGCTAGGAACAGGTAACTGCATTGCGTCGGCCTATTTGCTGCGTGAGTGGCGCACTGCTATACAGAAATTTGAGCGTGGTGGGCTAGCTAGCTAGTTGGTGTGTGCCCGCCGGTTGGTTGCTGGCATGTATCAGCCATGCGCCGACGGTGCAGCAGGGGCGGCCCCACCTGCACCGGCGCGGTAGATGCGTGCGGGGATCGTACACATACAGTTCACCCCGGGCATGAGGTCGTTGCGCCCAAATGGCGTTGCGTTGCGGCAAGGAGGCATGTAGGTAGGTGTGGAGGTACGTAGCTATGGAGGTAGGCACCTGCTGTGCTGTGGTGGTGCATTAAAGCGGGCGCGGCAGCCGGCACCTGCTAATAACCGCGTGCCGCACATGCTGACCCGCGTGGCCTCCTCGGCGGACGCACTGCCATAGAAGGCGGTCACTGGTGAGAAGGAGCATGGCCAGCTAGTGGAGAAGCTGCAGGCTGCTGAACGCTGTCGGGCGGCGGGTCGGTGTGGCCGGGTAGTGGCGGCTCGAGCCGCCGCTAGCCTCGCTCTTGGTAGGGTCATCGGGGCCCAGCCACGTACGCTGCATGGGCGTGGATGTGTGCTCGGCCCCCGTGCCGTAGGCCCTACATGTGAGGTTTGTGGCGCTGGCACCGCCAAGCAAAGCAGCGGCGCGGTCGCTGAGGATGCATGCCCCCACGTCCGTGTAACCTCGAAGCTTGCGCGCATGCATGGTGGCTCGCTCGCTCCGTGACCACGGAGCCCATCCTGGCCAGCGCCGGATCGGGAAGCAAAGGTGTATGTCCGCATCCAAGGAGCTAGTGGTCTCTTGAGCGCCCGCACCCGTGCGTGCTCACGTGCGTCACGGGCAGTAGGCCGGGCCGCCACTAGGTGGCGGCTTGCGTGTCGTGCCGGTTAGGCGGTTTCCATCCAGTTGCACACAGTACCGTTACTGCCACACTGACGACAAGTCTGGAGGCGCGCCAAAAGTATGTGTCTTCTTGACGTGTCCTCCCGACCAGCCGCATTTACTGATGCTTCAGACCTGCTGTCAAGATGCGTCTGGATGGCATCTGTGCTTTGTGCAGTTCTTCAACGTCTAGCTACCCCCTTATGCCTCGACTGCGACCCCACCCATTGTGAGGCGAAGCAGCTAAGAACGAGGGGGGGGGCAGTGGTGACCCTGGACGGGGCTACGAAGCCAGCCAGTGCGTTTTGGTCGCCTTGGTCGGGTTGGGTTGGGGCGTTGGCGGCGTGCAGCGTGCGGGTTTTTCGCTGTCGCAATCCCAAGGGCAGCGCCTGGCATGTTGTGGCGCTGCAAGGCATTCGCGGCATCGCATTTATTCATAGCACGCTGGCCTGTCCTCCACCTGTCGCAAACTGCTACGAGTTGACCAGTCGCCTTCTGGGCGTCCTGTCTAACACTGTTAAGCGCATGTCCACCAGCAAGCCGCCAATACCCTTGTGGCTTGACTGCGACCCTGGCCACGATGATGCAATCGCCATCCTGCTCGCAGGCGAGGATCGCTGCAGGCGCACCCTAGCATGGCTTGACGAACCCGCACACAATGTAACTTATCTTGGTTGGCATCTACTGCCCCCTCCCCCCTTGCGCGTGCCCAACCCCCCCACGATATCCCCTCCCCATTCTCGCAAACGCCAGGCCACTCACCGGGCGTTCGGCTGCTCGGCGTCAGCACTATTGGCGGCAACCAGACCCTCGCGAAAGTGACGAAGAACGCGCTAGATGTGCTGGTGGGTGGTCAGGACACGGACTGCTTCTCTGCCGACATGGCGAGCACGGGCACCCATGCCAAGCCCCAGCAGCTCGCTCGCTCGCTGCGGCAGAGCTCTCGTCCGTGAGAATGCCTTTCGTGCTGACCTACAAAATGGCTGGTCCGCACAGGATGCCGTGGGCCTTCCACACATAGGTGCGCCTGCTGCTCAGCCCAGCCTGCTGACGTGGCCGCAGCAGCAGCTGGGAGCCGAGGGGAGGGGGATCCGCACCCCGCCTGGCACGGCCCCAATCACAACTAGCCCTTTGCAAGCCACATCCTTGCCCTCTACGCTTCGCGGGGACCGCTCACTGGCCACTGCGTGACAGAGGCCTGGGCGCATGCTGGGCATCGCGCCATGTCCGCCCAAGCGCAGCCGGCCGCAGCCCCCCGGGTCTTACATCCAAGGCCCATAAGGCAATACCTTCACGGCCACGGTCGCCCTCCGTGCGGTACCACCTGCAACCCGGGGGCCCTGCAGGGTTGCTGCTTGCCTGCGCTTCGCGGACGATAGGCGGAAGGCAGGCCGCGACGCCTCACGCACCTGCCCCGTCCCGCTCCCTCCGCCACAACCCGGGCCGCCCGCCTTGGACGCCACACATCCCCGGCCCCGCGCTGTCCCAATTTACCCGTCCCTACCACAGCTGGGACCCAGCTATGCACGGCACCACAAGCGGCCCAGCGGCCGCTGCTGCGTTGGCGCCCTACCTGTGTCCACAGGGCACGGGCTGACAGCAACGCATCCGCGCCCTCCACACATCCGCCACCGCCCGTGCTGCCCTCCGTGCCTCACTGCCCGCAGGCGTGGTGGCGGGCCAGGCGCGGCCGCTGCTGCGCGTGCCTAAGCTGTGCCCCGAGATCCACGGCGACAGCGGGCTGGACGGACCCCAGGTGAGGCCAGCGATCGAGTCGCGCTTTGCTCGCCTTGCGCGGCATGGCCGGGCGCCCGCCGCGCCGGGACATCAACTGTGGCGTCAGAGCCACTAGCTTCCCGTGGCAAGCAAACGAGGCGGCAGGCGCGTTTGTGTCTGACGTTGCCGGAAGCCATGCAGCGTGCGGTGGCTGGGGCCCGGCCGCTCTGCACCACTGCCCTGGGTCGGCTCCCCTGGACCCCGGCCTGCTGCCCTGCTCATGCACCCATGCACCCATGCACCGCCCCGCACGTCCCCTATAACCCAACGAGGTGCCTGACCTGACCTGACCTGACCTGACCTGACCTGACCTGACCTGACCTGACCTGACCCTCACGACCCTGCCCCTGCCCTACGCCGACCCTGCCCCTCCCCGCCTCCCCAAGGGCGCCCGCCTGCTCCCCCGCAGCACCCGGGCCCCGCTGCCCGGCAAGGCCGTCAACGCCATGTGGTCCGCGCTGGAGGCGGCGCACCGGCAGCTGGCGGAGGAGGGGCGGGGCGGGGAGCGTGTCAGGTGTGTGGCGGCTGGGGGCGACAGGGGCGGGGGCCACATAGCGGGCGGCGGGGAAAGGCAAGGGGTCAGGGGCGAGGGGCGGGCAGCGGCCATAGGAAGACGGCGGGTGGCACGAGGGGTCTGGCGGGGCCGGGGGCTCGGCGGTCCGCCTTCCTCCCCCAGCCGCCTGCTTGCCTCGACTGGTGCGCTGCCCTTGCCTTCCCTCCCTGACGCCAAGCAGGCCCCTTTCCCGGACCTCCCCACCGTTTCCGTTCCCCCCTCCCCTACCTCCCTTCAAGGCGGGTCTGCACAGGCGCCCTCATCACACCCCCTGCCTCCCCCTGCCCCTTACCCTCTCCCTCTGCCTTCCCCTCTCCCTGCCCCACCCCCTCTCCCTCTGCCTCCCCTCCGCCCTCACAAGGCTGGTGTGCACGGGCGCACTTACCAACGCGGCGCTGCTGCTGGCGCTGTACCCCGAGGCCCTGGAGTTGGTGGAGGTGGTGCTCATGGGGGGAGCCATGGGGCTGGGCAACACGGGTGAGGCGGGGGGGAGCGGGGAAAGGAGGGGATGGCGAAACACGCGCACGCGCCCTTGGATTCCTGTTGGTTGGTTGGTTCTTGAGTAGAGGCACCATTGGACTGGGCTGGGCACACGGTTACAAGAGGAAAGGGGGAGAGGAGGGTGGGGTTACGGAGGTGTGCACGTGGGGGGCGCTGGTACGAGGCGGGAAGAGCGCCTCGGCCTCACAAGCCAAGGGCGGGCGGACGCGCCTCCCGTGCCCTGCCCCGCCCAACAACCCAGCCCCATCACCCGTACCCCGGCAGGGCCGGTCATGGAGTTCAACATCCAGACAGACGTGAGGCTGCCGTACGGCAGAGTCTGGGCTGCCGTACGGCGCGGGGCAGGGCTGGCGTACGGCGGGGGACAGGGCTGCTGTATGGTTGGGTCAGGGCTGCGGGCCGTACAGGAGGGCCGTACGCGGCGGGCTGATGGGCAGGCGCTCTCTGGGTGGATGGGCCCTAGCTGCGCCGCCTGGCCGCCGACCAGCTCCTCCCTCGCGCCACACCTCCTGGCGCATGCCCGGCGCCGCTGTGCAGCTCCCCGCCCCGCCCCACCCACCAAGCGTCTGCCCGCGCCCCGTTGCCTTCCGCCCACAGCCCGAGGCCGCCCGCATGGTGTTTGAGAGCGGCGTGCCGCTGACCATGATGCCGCTCGAGGTGCGGGCCACAGCACTGGTGCCGGACACGTATCACATGAAATACCGTATACGTGTTCAACGCAGCATTGGTATCAGCCATGCTTGATAGCCCCTGAGCAGCACCCAGGGCGCCGGTGACCATGGGGCCCCTCGGGGTGCGCGGCGTCTTGCTGCGCCCGTGGCCGTCGCCTCGCCCCGCGTTTTCCTTGACGCTCAACGGCTCGACGGCTTTCCCATCATGGCTCGCCTTGGCGCCCCTCAGGTCACACACACGGTCCTCGCCACGCCCGAGGTCCTGGCCGCCATCGGCAGCGGCGCTACGCAGCTGCCGGCCGCCGCCGTGGCCGCAGCCCCGCCCGACCCCGCGCTCGCGGCAGCGCGGCCGCCGCAGGGCGCAGCCGTGCCGGCCGAACCCCAGCAGCCCACGGCCGACGGCGCGTTGGCCGCCGCCTGCGCCTCCCTGACCCTGGCCCCCGCGGCCAGCCCCTTCCGGTCCGCCATCCAGCAGCTGCTGCTGTTCTTCGCCGACACGTACAGGTACATATGCACAGGTGCTCTTGTTCAAGCTTGTGTAGCTACCTAGCTTTGTAGCTACACAGCTGTTATCGAACTTGCCGCCATGCCGTACAAATGCCCCCGGACGAGAGCTGAACGCAGATATTGCGTTAATCGGCTGATGCACCGCTGTGACCCCGCTCGGCCGCTCCTCCCAGGCGCGTGTTCCACTTTACGCACCCGCCGCTGCACGTGAGACGGCTGGGCAGGGCGCAAGGGGGGCAGAAGCGGGGAAGGGAAGTGGGGGCTGTGGAGGAGGGGCTGCGGAGGTGAGAGGGGCTGCGGAGGTGAGAGGGGCTGCGGAGGTGAGAGGGGCTGCGGAGGACTGTGCACCAAACCCCATCGCCCAAGCGACTGAGGGACGTCTTGGTGGGGCGGGCTGTGAGGGACAAGCTGTTGGGTGTGGCATGTGACATCGGGGAAGAGGAGCAGCGGGCCTGCCTGTCCCTTGCGGAGCCGTTCCAGCAGCAACCGGTGGCAGCTTCTGTAGCAGCAGGTGGCCTCGCCTGAGCGGCGTGCCGTACAACATCATGCCGACAATGACCCGTGGCGCGACTCTGATGTCGTGCCCGACGCGGCATGCCCCACGCGACCCTGAAATGTGCGTTGTACGCATGATGCTAATGAGCACATGCGTCACATGCCTTGAGGCGCCCTCGGCCGCCCCTCCGCCCCTCCGCAGGACCCTGTGGCGGTGGCCTACGTGCTGCGGCCCGAGCTGTTCGAGTGCCGCCGCATGCGAGTGGACATCGAGACGGTGCGTAGGCCCCCGCAGTGTGGGTTTTACTTGTCACCACCGCTCGCTCGGCGCCATGCCGCTCACACACCCACATACACCCGCTGTTGTCACTGCTCTCGTAACCTCTACCCATGCAGCGACCCCCGCAGCCCCCTCCCCTCAGCTGCCTTGAGCGGCGACCACACCACTCCGCACCGCTCCTATGCCCCTGCCCCTCCCCTGCCGCCCTGCCGCCCTGCCGCCCTCACCCGCCCGCAGGCCTCGCCGCTCAGTGCCGGCCAGACGGTGTGCGACGTGTGGGGGCAGTCGGAGCAGCCGCCCAACGTCAACGTGGCCCTCAAGGTGGGGCGCACGCCGCGTCGCGCCACACACGACACACGTCCATACGCGCATCGCTGTGTGTGCAGCTGTAACACGTACATGTACGTGTCCCATGCCGCTCCCCGCCCAACGCCAACGTGGCCCTCAAGGTGGGCGCGGCTGCCCCGTCTCGTCGTGTATGACCGAGCCCCAGAACCCAGACCCCCAGGCCCCCAGGCCCCGCCTGCCGCATGTGGTCGCTTGTGGACGACCCCCACACCTCACGTGCGACACGTACCACACCTCACGTGCGACTCCTCAGGTGGACGCGCCCGGCTTCTGGGCGCTGCTGCTAGAGGCCATCGCCCGCGCGGACGCGGTGTCGCCGCTCAACGCGTGAGGGGCATTGGGGCCGGCAGGGCCAGGCGCGGCGTCCTGGGGCCAGCGCAGGCGGGCTGCAGGGCCAGGCGCGGCAGGCGCCGTGCGCCCGCGCAGCACCTGGTGCCGGAGGAGCGGGCGCAGTGTTGCCGCCGTTGGGCACGGGCGAAGGTGCGACGAGCGGGGGCAGGGGCGGCGGCAGGCGCTGCGGGTGGGGGCCAGGGGCTGTGCAGGATGTGGCATATGTCCTGCATGGCGTTGCTTGGAAGCGAGCGCCTGAAGGCGCGTGAGCAGCAGGTCAGGGGTGCGCGCCTCAGTGATATGAAAGGGGCCGTGCAGCCTCAGCGCCACTCAGGGCTACGTACCGGGGTTGTGAGCGCCCCGAGCCAAGGCCAAGGGGGGCCAGGGCCCAGTGTGGACAGCAGTCGGAGCACGCAGGCAGGGCGGGCCATCCACGCAACTGTCGCTGGGCTTGCGTGCAAGGGGGGCAGCGATCCGGGCTGTGCGGCTGCGGGTCTTGTCGGGCATGGCTGCCGAGCGGCGGCCGCAGCGCCGGCCGCAAGCTGCAGCGATGAGGACCGGCGAGCGGGGAGGGCATGCAGTTGGGTTGTTTTGAACACGTGCGCGTTCACCGCTGCAGCAGTGAACAGGCTGGCGAGCGGGGCGTGTGCAAATGTGCAGATGTGAAGACGTTTTTATCGTAGCGTGAAGCTGTACCCAACGGCGCAGCATGCGTGGTCCCCGCTGGTGCCGCCTCGCTCGCCGCCCCGGTCCGGTCCGGGGTCCTCGCGTGCGGCCTGTGGTGTCGCCGGTCTCCTGGGAGCTCCTGCCTGGGGCGCATGTTGGCAGGCCGGCAGCCATGCATGCATGTATGTGTGTGCGAAGCGCTTGCCCGCCCTGTGCTGGAGGAGGGAGGGGCCGGGGGGTGCCCGCGCATGTGTCAGGTGCCCCTGGCGCCGGCCGATGGCCCGACCGGACCTGGCCGTCCGTGTGGCGGACCTCCATGACCAGCCGGGCCTGTGCTGACAGATGTCAAGACATCACGTCATGTCCATGAAAGGTTATGTAAGTCCGCTGTTGACAGGCCTACGGTCTGTCGTGACGTAGCGGCCCGGCGCGCTGTATGAGGTGCGAAGCAGCCAGCACAACAACAGCCACATGCCGCGGACGGGGAGGGGGGACGGAAGGACGCATTCAATGCGGATGTCGGGGTGTGGACGGCCCTGCAAGAGGTCGGGAGCGTCTGTCTGGCGGGGGCAGTGGTAGCGGTACGCGACAGCAGCGCCCACGGGCGTTCTAGTGGCCAAGCGCACTGCGGCGTGTCGAAAGAGCTCATACCGGCACCGTTAGCAGTGCCTGCCTGGCAACGGCATGTACGGCGCTGCCCTGCCAGATGCAGCTGCTCCGGGCGCGGCACCAGCGGCCTGGGCTTTCAGGTTGCAACCCGCGTGCAAGTAGACAACCGGGGCCTGCGCTTGCGGCGCCGCCCTCACCGCATGGAAGGCGGTTGTTTTGGGTAGTGAAACGGCGGCGTGCCGGGGCACATGCGACCGTCGGTCGTCTTGCCGTCGCCGGTCAGCTGGCCGCTTGCACTGTAGAACCGGAGGGTGGAAGTCAGAGAAGGCCGCTTGCCACATCGCCTCGGCGACGGGACCCGGCCTTGTGGCGTCGAGTTGCCCCTGCCTGGCACCGTGCTGCCGCCAGCCGCAGGCCCGTGTCAACGCCGGCCTCTGCCAAAGCCTAACCACGCGTGTCGCCACGGGGCATCGGCCCGCGTGCACGCTCAGGGGCGGCCTTCTGTGCTTGGCGGCTACGGGGGGCCCCCCCAGGGCAAGCCGCCAGCCGCATGGCGCGACACGCAGGGTGTGCTGCTGGCGGGGATGGGGCACGGGGCTGTTGGCCGGGCGTCAATCCACAGCCTGCTTGGATGACGGTAGGGGCGCCGCGAGCGAGCTTGCTTGGGTGGGGCTGCAATGCCGCCCACCCTCATGCTTCCCCCCAAAAGGCGCCCGGCTAGCTGGCGCGCGCAGCCCTTGGACGCCTGGCTGGGATGAAGCGGCTGCCGCCGCGGCAGGAGAAGCTCACCCGAGGTGCCGGCGCCCTGGGTCTGCGCTCTGCTGGAGGAGCTAAAGCCAGAGAGGCCTGCGATAATCCAAGCGCGGCGAACTCGCGTGGCCCCATCTGCGGCGGCTCCTCGCGTAGGGTGTGGGTCCCATCCACAAGCACAAGCACAAGCACAAGCAAGAGCCCAAGCTGCCCGCAGGCAGGAAGGCGCCAGCGCTGCCGACGAAAGATCGGCGTCGTGCCTGACTGCCTGGTCAACGGGATGGCTAGGGTGCCAGGGCCGAGGCGCAGCACAGCGACACCGACCGTCCGCCGCCGCTGAGGCCGCCAGCAGCATGGGCACAGTCCCTGGCCATTGTGTGGCACGCCGGAGCGGGAGGAACCCAAAATAAGTAAATAACCCTGGCCGCATACCACTGCCATCGCCATCGCCATCGCCATCGCCATCGCCATCGCCATCGCCATCGCCATCGCCATCGCCATGAACGCCGCCATGGGAGTTACGCAGGCAGCGAGGCAGCCAGCGAGCCAGGCACGGACGGGCGCCCTTTCGCATTGAGAGGGGAGCAGCGTCACGGCGCCGACTCTGGCGCGGTCGCCACGATAAGCTGCGGCGGGTCGGGCCCGGGACCTACCGCTGTTGCGTCACTAGTGACATGACCGAGTGCGGCAGTAGAGCTGCGACGGCGCCACATTATTACAAGCTAGAACGAAGTCAAATGAGGAATCTCTGTAAGGTGAATCTGATGAAAGGTGACACATTGCACGGCGCCGCGCCCGGCGCCGCGCGGCAGGTGGGCGGCGGAGGCGGAGGGGAGGCGGAGGGGATGGCAGCGGCCGCCGCAAGCGGCCGCGACACAGCTGGAGCGGCAGCAGCAGCGGCGTGCGTTGAGATGTGCAGTCCTGCCGTTGAGGCAGATCGGGCGGCTAGGTCCGGCCCGTGGCGTGAGAGCACGGATGTCGGTGTGCCCTAGCCCCCTGAAATAGTCCCGGCTACAACCGCATAATGACCGACGGTGTTCGTCTGGTCTGGGTGGCCTCTTTTGGGGGCGAGCCATGCACCCATACGCAGCTGGGATAGGTTTCAAAGATGGGCAACGGGGTATGTAAGTATGTTTGTGTTGGGGAGGTTGGGGGGCGGGGGCAAACCGCTGTGCAAGACGAGAGAAGATGGCTGACAGCGCCGCTGCTCGTGTCTGGCAAACCGCAATGCTGGAGCTGCTCTTGGAGGCTCGCCCATGTCCAAGCATGGCGGGGGCCGGGACAAGGCGCTGATCAGAACCAGACAAGGGCACGACCTAGGGCTGGGGCGGTGGCGCGGTTGGACAGGGTTGGGCACGACGCACGGGCCACCGTACGCCGGGGTGGCCTTGCAATCCGCTGCGCTCAGATACTCAGCATTTTGTTGTGCGTAGCAGGGCTGGCGGCGGCGCGGAAACGTGCGCGTCGCGGCAAGCGCTGGGGCAGACTTGCGACGGCACCCGTGTGTCACCTCACGCGCACGGCGCTACCCCGAGAGCCGTGCGCGTGAGATGTATAATTGCATCAGCAGCAGCTTGTGGATGGCTTGCGTCGTAACCCTGTTGCGCCCGCCAAGGCCAGGCCGGCCAGCTTCCGTGACAGTCGGTCGCGACCTGTGCCCCGTCGCGGCACAGCGCCCTGTCACCGCAGGATATATCAATAGAAGATTAACAACACGGTGCTTGATGTATGTCAAGCAGGTGGCGGGTGCGACTACGAAGGTCCAGTAGCGGTGTAGCCCTGCGACGTACGGCGACAGCCTGATAAGCTCGCCTCACGGCCTTCCGCCCCGTCTCCATTCCTTATCGCTGTGTTCAATCCATTCAATAGGGAGCAACTCACCAGTGCTCCGACACTTCTTCTGACCGCGCGGCTGCACATCACCGTCGCGACCCAACAAAGCACCTCACGCTTAGGGCCCTATCCCAGGCTCCACCAATAGAAGAACACAGCTAGTTATAGTATCAGCATCTCGCATAGCGTCGCCGCGACAGCGACTGTTCACTTGCCGACGGCAGCCGTTTACATCAGCTCGCCGACAAGCAGCGCGCCGCTCTCAACGGCTTCACGAGCCGACCGATGGCTCGCGTAAAATCGATACATGTGCTGCTCACGACTGCGCTGCTCGTCGCGGCGGCATGTGGTGCCGCCGCGGCGACATCCGAGCCTAAGCTGCGCGGCGGTGCGCGCCGAATGATGGGTCTGTGGGACGACGTTGACCGCCTCTTCAATCAGCCAAACAGCCCAAAGCCCTCCACCAGTCCGAGGTCGTCGCCGCGACCGTCACCCAAGCCATCGCCCGTGCCTCAGCCGCAGCCATCGCCGCGGCCATCCCCGAAGCCCTCTCCCAGCCCCCCCCCCCCCCCCCCCCCCCCCCCCCCCCCCCCCCCCCCCC
>BDDC01000601.1:41798-52519 GCA_001662425.1 Chlamydomonas sphaeroides
AAGTTCCAGCGCTGCGACTACCCGAGCCACGCTGTCGCTACCGCTACCACACCACCACCGCCCCAACCAACCAAGCGCCCCAACCACCGCCGCCCCTCGATCCCAACAGGCCATGGACCCCGCGTACGACGCCCTCTACCGGGGCCTGCTCAAGTTTCGGTTCGCTTCGTGCCAGCGCTTGTACTTTGTGTCCAACGAACCCACCTGGTGGTCGGTACGGCAGCAGGGAGGCGGCGGCGGCGGCGGCCGGGGGCTGCTGACGTCATCTCGTCGGCTACTGTCATCCTAAGCAATGCGCGCTTGTGTCTCTTGTCCAGTGAGGCCGCTCACTGGTCAGCACGGCAGCAGCAGCAGGGACAAGGCGGAGGCGGCCGGGGGCTGCTGCTGGCGTCGTCTTCGCACCGCCGTCTGCTGGTGTCCCAAGGGGGATGCAGCCAGGAGCCAACGTGGCGTATCACATGGCGCGGTCGCGTCCGCTGCTGTCGCTGTGGCGCTGCTGTCGCTGTGCCGGCTCGGCGCTGGCTCTCCAGGGCGCCCTTCGCATGACTGGTGACCGGCCTTGGCGCTGGTGTGGAGCCGCGCAACGCGGCGCTGGCTAAGGCACCTGGCGTGGAGAGAGTGAGAGCACCGGAGCTGCTGGCAGGCGTAGGAGGCGCCCGGACCTGGCGGAGCCGGCGTGTGGAGCCGCGCGCTGCTGCTGGCGAGGGCTTCCTTCCCACGCAAAGCTGCTGGTTTGCGAGATACGTCGCTGCGCGGCTGCTGCTAGTGGGGCGGTGAGTGAGTGTGCATGTGAGTTGGGGTGAGCGGCCACAGGGGCGGGCACGTGCTAACGGCTGGGCGCGAGCGATGGACATGCAGGAGCTTTGGAGCGGACGTGACCAGGGCTGGCGAGTGATGCAAAGGTGCGACGATCAGGCAGCACAGCTAGAAGCAGCAGTCGGGTAGTAGCGACCAATCCTGGCCTGCTGGGTGCTGAGAGCCGGATAGCAAACCGCGGACGTGACGCGGGCTCGAGTGCCACGTGATTGTCTGACGGCCAGTCAGACAGAGGGGGCTTGGCTGCCGCGGCTGGTTGGCCGCCGGCGCCCCAGCGGCCGTACCTTGCCTGCTGAGTGCGGGAACTAGACCAGCAGGCGAGCGGCCAGGGCAGAGTGCGAGCACCCTGGGTTTGCGCCGTCGTCTTGGCGGCTGCTTGACGCGGCGCGGTGTGGGTTGCAGAGACGGACTCCGTGGCGTCAAGTCCGACGGTGATGGCGGTTGTTTATGCTGTGATGAGTCGCCGTCGTTGTTGTTGTTGTTGCTGCTGCTGCCGGCTAGTGTGCGATCATTCATGCGATCGGCGTCTCGTACCCAGTGCCTCGACACGTCTTGATGGTTGGTCAACCCGACACGCGTATGCCTCCACGGACTTTGTCTTGCATCTGCACTGGTCCTTCCGCTGCTTATTGCGTGTGAGGCAACGGCCATGGCCGCACGCAATCTCATGGCCGTCCGCCCCACCGGAAGCATTGTCAAGGTTTCTGGTACCATCATCCGGATAGATCGTGCGGCCCGTTGCCGCCATCTATGCCGCACGTCTTCTGTGTGTGAATTCATGTTGTACGAAAAATCATCTTCCCTACGCTGATGCGCTGTGGCGGTCGCCTGGCACGCTGGGCGCCTCCCTTTCACTGGCCTTCATATGGTACTTGCGTTATGAGGTTTCTCCGATATTTGCGTTACGTCGGCTCCACGACAGCTGACAGTTGGGCGGCCAAGCCCGCGCTCACGGCGCGGCGCGGCGCGGCTTCGTGGCAATGGCATTCGGCAGAGCTTGTGTTGCGATGTGTTGTGTACGTGTGTTGCTAGCAGGACAGCGGTGGGCCGAGCGGGCAGGGGCGAAAGATTGTAGGACGCGGATGGACGCCTTGGGTGCAGGCTGATGGGTGTAGCAGGCATGAGCAGGAACGGTGAGCCGAATGGAGACCCGTGGGTCTAACTAGGCAGGGCACCAGCAGGGGGGAGCTGGCTGCGTTCGTAGTACCGGTAGGCATGGCATGGGCTGGGTGTACGGCATAGGCTGGGGGCACCGCATGAAGCTGACATGGGCTGAGCGGCAGGCGTGGCAGGCGCAGGTTGGGTTGGACTGTGGTTGTGCTTGAAGTGTAAGCGCTCCAACTAAAAAGGATTGGACCCGCAGGCAGCATCACAGCAATTAAATGTGTGAGCAAGGCAGAGGGGCCGCGGCGGCGCCTGGTGGCTGTCCCTGGCTGTGCACTTTGAAACACGACATGCCGCCGGCCGTGCTCCTGCAGGCCCGCTTGCACCCCAGCTAATTGCAAGACCGCGATAACTCGAGCAGCACCGTGACAGCCCATTTTATTAAGAACCAGCACGGCGGCCAACAACCTCAGACTGCGCCCATGCGGCCCAGTGGCCAAGCGGGCTGTGGCGGTGGCGCTGGCATGTGCGTGGACAATGCGCGGTGAAAATACGTATCCGCATGCGTGAAGAGGAGCGGAGTATCGGGCCGCCGGACATCGTTGCCTGACGCGGACCACGCACACGACCCGTTCCTCCCGCACCCCTCCGCCCACCCCCCGGCCTCCAGCTCCAGCAGTAGCACCTGCCAGCACCAGAAAGGGAGACAGGCGCCAAAGAGGCAACGATATCTTGGAGATCTGCATCAAGTGAGGGGCTGCCCAGCAGGCCACCACGCCTGTGCGCTCCCATCCCACACCGCAGCATTAAGCCCTCCCCCGCCCGCCTATCCCTGCCGCCCGCTGCGGCTTCATCGCGCCTCGACAGCTACCGACAGCCCCGTCTGCGTCGGTCCGTGTCACCACCCCTGCACCAGCGCTGGCTGCGGCCGCCGTGCGCCTCCATATGGATGGCTCAAGCCACCGCGCCTGTTCCCCAGGAGCACCTCCCGATGACTCGTCTCCGACCGCTACGAGTCCCGAATCCAGTACGGCAGCTATGCGTCCCGTACCCAGTACGACAGCTGCCCATCCACGCCGCCACACACGAGGTCTCCCACCCCCGCCACCGCCGCCATGCACAGCTGCCAGCTGCCCAGCGGCACCGCCACCGGCGTCGCCGCAGGCTGCAGCCCGCCGCCGCCGGCACCGCTGCCGCTACCAGCCGCCGCCGCCGACCCTGGCCCAGCCGCCGCCGCCGCCGCCGATTGGGCCTTCGCCGGGACGGCCACCGGCACCGTCCGGCCCCCACGGCGCGTCCGGAAGTCCGCCAGCACCAACCCAGGCCCCAGCGCGGTTGCTGAGGGCTCGCCGGACCCGACCTCCCGCAGCAGCGGCGTGGGGTGCCAGAAGCCCAGCGCCAGCTCGTCCCAGGCGCCGGCGAAGGGCGCCGCCAGGGAGCAGGCCTGCGCCGCCGAGGGCCCCATGTCCGCCTGGGCCGCGGAGGGCACCGCCTGCAGCCAGGTAGCGCCGGGCACGGGCCGCAAGCCGGTGCCGGCAGCAGATGAGGGGCAGGGGCCCGCGCCGCCGGCGGAGGAGCCGGAGGCGGCGGCTGCGCCGGCTGGGGCGGCTGCCGGGGGCAGCGCCGCCGGCAGCACGTGGGTGAGGGCGCCGGTGGCAAGGCATAGCAGCGCGGAGGAGCCGTCCTGGCAGGGGAGGTGAGGAAGGGGAGTAGGCGTTATGAGAAGCCACAAACCATGGGCATGGTCGCCCACGCACCCGCTGCCCCACGGTGGGAGATCGGCAGGCGGAAAGGGTAGTGGGAGTACGGGGGCATGCCGGCTTGCACACTCTGTCCTGGGCCACACGGGCTGACACACACGCCAACCGCTGCCTGCCTGCGTCACCACCGCCACCCGACTGGCGTCCCGCGGGTCGGCCGCCAGGCTGGCCACCGCCGGCCGCCGGCAGCCCGCCGCCGCCAGCGCCGCCGCCAGCTCCACGCATCCGGCGACGGCAGGCGCCGGCGGCGCGGCGGCGCCGACCGCGAGCAGGCCTCCACCTCCGCCGCCGCCGAGGCTGCTGCCGAGACCGGATCCGAGGCCGGTGGCGGCGTTGGTGGCACGCCGCACATCCCATATCACCAGCTGAGGGGCGGGAGGAACGCGGCGCAGTCGGAGAGACGAGGCACGAGGGATGCGCAGCAGCCGGCATCCCACACCCCTACCGGTGCCGTACCGCCGGTCCCCATCCCGCACTTGGCCGCACCGAGGCCGCCGCACGCCTCTCCAACCCGACCAGCCATTGTTGGAACAACCCCACCTTGCCCGAGTCCACGTAACCCAGCAGTGCCGTGCCGTCCGCCGCTGGCTCTGGCGTCGCCGCCAGCGCCGCGCCGCCGGGGCACCTCAACCCCGCCACCGGGGCCGACCCCGTCCGCTCATCCCACAGCTGCACCACAGCGGCGGGGCCGCCCGCCCGGCCCGCCGCCGCCAGCGTGTACGGCGCTGCCGGGCCGCCGTACCGCATGTACGACAGGGAGCCGGCGGCGCCGCCGCCACCAGCGGCGGCGGCCGGCACGGGCGCGCCGAGGAGGCTGACGGCGGCCGGGGCGGGGGCGGTGGTGAGCGCGGTGCGGCGCCAGTTGCGGTGCGACTGTCGGGGAGAGGGCCGGAAAGAACGGCACGCGGAGATTGATTGCGGCAATAGCTGGTTAGCAGGTCAGTTTGGGATGGCGCAACGCTCAAAGCCACCGCTGCAGAAGGTGCCGGCAGCGCCCCCCGTCCGCTCCCGTTGCTCCCCTCTCCTCGCCAGCCCTCACCCTTACCTCGCCGCAGGGCCCTCCCGCCCCAAAGTCCAGGACCACCACGCTGCCTCCGCCGCGAGCCAGGTATGCCAGCCGCTGCGGCCGGCGCGGGTCCCAGCCCAGCCCCGCCACGGGCGCCCGCACCCCCAGCGGCGGCAGCACGCGCCCGCGGAAGGCCCAGGAGGACGAAGTGCGCGCGTCCTCGGCCAGCACGTCCCAGCCCTGGCTGCCGGGCAGGCCGCTGGCGCTGGCGCCGGCGGCGGCGTTGGCGGCGGCTCGCTGGCTTGTGCCGGGCCGGGCGTCAGCGGCGGCGCTGGGTGCGGGGTCGCGCTCGTCATCAGTGGCTGGATCGGCGGCGTCGTCGGCAGCGGCCTGCGCACCGGCGAGCGGGCAAGCGGGTAGGGGAGGTGGCCTAACGTGCTGCCGGGGGCCCATCGGCGACACGGGGGCACCCAGGGAGGTGCAAGCCCCCACGCGCCCCACGTGCGCCTTCGACCCACAGCCACGGCCTCGGGCTTCCGCCGCCCGCCCCTGCAGCACACGGCAAGTGCGCCCCAGCGCCGTCAGCCCCGCCCGCACACGCGCACCTCGGCCGCCTCGCGCGCCGCCTCGGCCGCCTCGCGCGCCCTCAGCCGCAGCAGCGGCAGCGAGGCCACCAGCAGCCGCTGGCTGGCCTGGGCCGCAGCCAGGAAGCCGCCGCCGGGGGGGCCGCCGTCAGAGCTGCGGCAGCAAGGTAGAGGGCACCAGGCGGCGGCAGCGGGGTGGCGGCAACGGGGTCGATGGGCGTGCTCGCAAAAAGCGGATGTGCATTTTGGGGGGGAAGGAAAGGCGGGGCAGACAGCCGGGGCCGCGGGAGGGCGCAGATGTTAGCCGCCCGCACGCCGGCCCTTGCCCTCGGCCGCGCGAGGTGGCAGTCGCCATGTGGGTCGGCCGGGTGGCGTGGCGGCACCCGGCCGGCAGCAGGTGCCTGCGGACCACCCCAAAGTGCTGTAGCGGACATGCACACCCCAGCCCGGCACGTCGACGGCACCGTACCCAAGCCGCTCCCCCATCCCCAAGCCGCTCCAGGCGCTCTGTCTGGCCCGCTGCAGTGCCCGCCCACCTGAGGTCGATGTGGGTCACGGCGTCCTGCGCCCAGGCCGAGGCCGGCAGGTGGCCCAGGGCCGCGTCCCAGCGCGCCGCCTGCGGGCGGAGGAGGGCAGCGTAGCGGGGCAGCGTGGCGAGCGGCAAAGGTGCCGTTGCTTTGCCTAGCGCGCCAGGGCAAGGATGTGGGTAGGAGGTGGGTTGGGCGGTGGGTCGTTGGCACAGGTGCTCGTAGGTGCCCGGGCTCACTCACCAGGACCGGCTGGCGCGCGCCATCAACCCATAGCGCTCCTCGCGCGGGCAGCCGCCCCAAGCTGCGCGCCTCCACCAAGCAAGCTAGGCTGCGGCTGCTAAGGAAGCCGGCAGCAGCTGCCTGCCCGCTCGGCGGTGTTGCCGCAACAGTGCTGCGTTGACCGGAAGCTGGGATGCGGACAAGCTGATGGCGCGAGGACGCCGGATCGCCAGCAGCGCTGGAAGCGCCGCTTGCAGATACGGGTTGGCCAGCGGTACGATCGACATGGTGGCCAGTTGTTGCGGCCGGCGCGTCGTCGCTGCTTGCGAGCCGGCGGGAGCCGTGCAGAATCAGCTTGAGGAGTTCACCCTGCGGCAGGCCGGCGCTGTTGGCTGCGGCGAACCTCGCCCGCAGCTGCGAGCCAGCTAGTGGCTCGATTGTCTGTGGCGGTGGCCGTTTAAGGCTGGGGCGCTCAGCAGGCGCGGGTGCCTGCGCCCGCGCCGCGGCAGTTTGGGGGACATCGGCGACAGGCGCCGGGTCCGAGCCGGCCTTCTCCGCTGCCGCAGCAGCACGGCCCTGCTGCAAGTGGCCCTCAGTCGATGCTGGCTGAGCCGCACGTGCAACCGGTTTGAAGAACGAGTCCAGGCACTTCTGCTTTTGCATGTCAGGCTTGTCTGCCCTCAGCTCGCGATTTTGAATGTCGCAGCGGTAGTAGCTATGCTAGCAGGTATACGTTAACTGTTTCGCATGGCGCGCTGTGACAGTTGCGACAGCCAGGCGCAGCTTTCAAGAGCGGCTTCGCGAGGACTTGTGCAGGTAAGCTTTGGCAACTATGTACGGAGTCCTAGGATGTCATGTTGCTGTTATGTGCATCACGCATGAATGCAATTGGGCCGTTTGCAAGGAAGCCGAGTTGCCAGTTGCGCTGCGCACGGAAGCCGAGTTGCGCTGCCGATCCAGCTCATCACACAGCTGTTCAAGCGTAGCTTTAGACTTCAAATTACTTCGCAGATGCCGCACCGCTTTCATCGGACCCATGGACCACCAGCGCCCCCGCTGACAGTTTTGCGCCGTGGCCTACGACGCAGGGGAGACTACTTCGTATCAACTGAAGCCTCAAGGCAAGCCCTCTACTGCAAGGTTCCTTTAACGTGCACGCGTAACCCACCACCGCCAAGACCACCACCGCCATCAGCACGACCACAACCAAGACCACCATACCTCGCCCAACCAGCAATCCTGCAATACACTGTAGTCTCGATTGCATCAAGACAAGCCATATCCGAGCATGCATATGCAGAAGTATAACAAAGAACACGAGCCTAGGCCATTCACTGTTAGCGAACCTGCAAAGCGGCGTGCAGCTGCGCTAGTGGACACCAGAGCAAAACACCCCTGGCACGAACTGCCAGGCTTGCTCAACTCAAGAACAAAGAAATGTACGAACACACGGTACATAGGCATTCGGCAAATACCCACCACCTTGTGATTGCGGCACCAGTCCCGCAAGTATAACAGCCAGCACACGGTCCGGGGGAGAGCGGCCCCGGATCGTGACTCGGGATTGCCTTTCACACAACCCCGTGCCGGCCACTCCTGGATTTGGCACACCCGCAGCTCCCAAGCTGTCTCGGGAGCCCAGCGCTAGGTAAGCAGCTTGGCAGCATGGCCCGGTCGACCGCCCGATCCAACCCCGACCTCCTCGATTCTGCCCTCAGCCCACCGCCAACCGACCGAGCGCGCCATTCCCATTTGCTGGTAGGTGCCGGCGATTTCTATCCAGTCTCGTGCCCCGTAACCACCATCCCCAGCTGGAGCTCTGGGCCCATGAATACGAGCGGGGCCACAGACAGCTCAGCCCCCAACGGCTTGCATCCCAAGCGCCGGCCGGCGGAGGTCCTGGCACGAATGCGGAGGCGGGCGGGCCGGCGCCGGGCGCCGGGCCCTTGCCCCAGGCGCCGGTCCCTAGATTAGTGGCCGGCGCCGGGCGCGTGAACCCAACTCGGTGTCGGCCGCTCCACCTCAGCCTCCCTGGCGGGGGGCTGCAGCCACTCCAAGTCGGACGCGACGCCGGGGCCCCTGAGCCCAGCCCGGCCTGGCCCCAGCAGGGCCCAGGTCGCGGTCGCGCTGAGGCCCCGGCAAGTTGCCTGCTCGTCCGCCCGGTGACAGCCGATCGGCGAGCCTGGCTCGTCCATTGCAAGGCCGGAGCCTGCCCCCCGAGCTGGTACGGCCCAAGGCCGCAGTGGTTTAAAGTCGCAGCAGGCGAGCGGATTGTCTGAAGGCCGCCGGTCGTGGCGCCGTCGGCTCGTGCTGCGCCAGGCCAAGGCAGCGGTTGCGACACCCCAGGCCCTCACTCGAGGTTGGGCGCGGGGCCCGTGAACCACTCGCGGCCGCCAAAGCCGGGCGCGTAGAAGAGCACCGCAGCCAGCGCCAGCACCGCCGCGATGAGCGCCGCGGTGTAGTTGGCGGAGCCGGGGGTGACGGGGTAGCTGGTGGGCAGCACGAACACGACGCTGGTCTGTGGGCAGGTGGGGAAGCGGGCATGAAAATGAGGGCGAAAGCGGCGCATGTTGATGAGGGTACGCCGCGCGACCAGCGGAACCAGCAGCTACAGCTGCAGCGTCAGCAACCCAACCTTGAGCGAGCGAGCGAGCCCCGGGACCCCGGCCACTCACAAAGAGGATCCAGCAGCAGGCGACGACAGCCAGTGGCTTGCCCTGTGCGGCACACACGGGGGAGCGGGGCGCCGGGTCAGGGGATGCGCTGACGCCCCACACCGCTCTTCCCAGGCCCGCGCTGCAGCCCAGCGCCCGCTGCGGTCGCGCTTCCACCTCTGGCGCTGCACCGGGCGCCCCACGGGGCATCCCCAGCCCCCGCAGCGCACATCCGCCCCCACGCGTCGTCCGCCTCACCGCTCTCCCCAGGCTGAAGGGCCCGGGTATGAGCGAGTGGCGGTCGTGGAAGATGCGCAGGAAGATGGGGATGCCTGGGGGCCAGGGCAGGGCAGGAGAGGGCAGGAGAGGGCAGGAGGTGGGGAAGCATAGCTGAGCGCATGTGCTGGCGTGCATGCAGCCGGCTGATGCGGGGCCTCTAAACGGCGACTCTAGGTACCGTACATCCTGGTCACCATCGCGGGTCCTGGGGGGTTTTCTGACACATTCACGCCAGCGGTTTGGGGTCGTGCAGGGTCCCTTTCGCGCATGTGTCCAGTAGCACTTGCGGGGACTGTAAGCGTACCGCCACCCAGTGCTGGTGCTCGGCAACTGTCGCGTGAGAGACTGTGACGCGTACCGGTAACAGAAGGCACGCTGTACGCTGTGTGGCACAAACCCGTGGCACGACCCTCTTGCCCCCCGGGTTTCGCGCAAGTTTGCTAAGCCCCGCCCAACGTTTCCAGGCACTTTTGTGCACGCCCTCTGAAGCCCGCAAAACTGCAGTATTTGAACGCGATAGTGTAGGCAAGGTACGGTACACCTTCAGCAAGGAATCGACAGAGACGCACGCGCGAGCCCGCGCACCGTAGCTGAGCGACAGCGACACCACGCTGCCGGCGCTGACGGTTGCGAAGAAGAGGTCGTTGTACACGCACGGCACCGCCAGCAGCCCCGCCAGCAGCGCCATGAGACAGGTGGCAGTCACCGGCAGCCGGCGGCCGGGCGGCAGGCTGCGGCCGTCGGGCAGCTCCGTCTGCGGCAAGGTGGGGGGGAGTTGGGCTGGCGGAGGCGGGCCCACAGAGGATTGTGCACGGCCTTGGCCGCCGCGGCTCTGCTTCTGAGCTGCTACCGCGCGCCGCCCCGCGGCCTTGCAGCCGCCCCTCCCATCCCGCGCCAAAAGACCAGCAGCAGCGCATGCCGCGGCCTCGCCCCACCAGCCTGGCCCGCCGCCCCGACTCAGGGAAGACTCCCCTGCCCCGACCCAGGGAAGACTCCCCTGCCCCGACCCAGGGAAGACTCCGCTGCCCCGGCCCAGGGAAGACTCCACTGCCCACACCAGTGCCGCGCAAGCCGAGCTCGCCGCCCCGCCCTCCTCGCCCACCGCCCCGGCCAGTGCCCCGCAAGCCAAGCTCTCGCCTGCCTCGGCCCCTGCCTTAACTGACGCGCAGCCCAACACCCAGCCCGCCCGCCCGCCCTCGTCCTCCTCACTGCCCTGGTACGCCCACGCTGCCGCCCCTCCAGGTGGCCCCTGTGGTCGCCCGCCGCCCAGCCCTGTGTGCCCCAGCCGGCCCGGCCGCACTTGGCGCAGCCGCCGCCACAGTCGGGCGCCCGGCACGGCTCCGTCCCGCGAGAAGGCGTACAGCATGCGGGCGTTGGCGGTCAGCGAGGTGGTGGCGCACATGAAAAGGCCGACGAGGGGGATGTAGAAGAGGCCCAGCGCGCCGTGGCCGCTGCCGTAGCGGGAGCGGAACACGTCCCTGGCAGGAGGGCAGTGGGCAGGGGAGGGGAGGGGCGGGGGTGTTCACATTGGCGAGAGGATGTGGACGGAGGGTGATGGCTGAAGGGATCCCGTTGGCAAAATCAAGTGTTGGCAAGAGGGTGAGGGGGGCAGGGGGAGCGCTGCTGCCGTGATGCAGAGCGTCGGTCGGCGGCGCTCGCGTCGGCGGCGGGCGAAACCGGGCGTGGTGTGCTCGAGGCGGCAGCGCGAGGGAGGGGTGGCAGAGGGAGCGCGAGGGAGGGGTGGCAGAGGGAGCGCGAGGGAGGGGTGG
>BDDC01000602.1:20139-51456 GCA_001662425.1 Chlamydomonas sphaeroides
CGGGTTCGCCAGGTCAGGAGCCCATAACCTCCTCTTGATTCTTCCCCTTTCTTCCTCCGCATCCTGACGCAAGAAAATCCGGTCAGGTTTGACTGAGCGACACGGCGACCAGCAAGTCAAGATCAGGAGGTCCTCCTCGTCAAGATCGACGCGCTCGGCACCACGTGCTGGCGTGGGAGGGGTCGGCTACGCGCCCTGTTGTGCCTTGGAGGTCGTCAGCCCAGCGGCGCGCGGCACCGATGTTGAGGTGCAGCCGGTGGCACTGGCATCGACAGTTTCGCTGGTACAGCAGCTGCGGCCGGAGTCTACGCAGTGGCTTGGGCAGGTGCTCCGGCGGCGCGAGCAACGGCGAGCCCCGACCGCCCGACGTGGGAGCGGCAATGTACCGGGCCGACGAGCGCCGAAAGGTGCCGCGACGAGTTCCGGCACGTCACGACTTAGGGGAGCTTCTGACAGTGCGGCCCGGGCGATGCGCGGTGGCGAAGGACAGCGAAGAAGCGGTGCCACGACGCGCCGGCATCCGCCGGCCTCGCGCGCCCGCTCTCGCCGCGTATCATGCCCACTACCTGTGAGGCAACGGTTGATGTCTGGGCCTGGCAGGACTGAGGTGCGCAGGACGCGAGGCAGGGGACACGCGGAGCAACGCAAGGCAGAACCGGTAATGGCGCCGCCACCGTCACTGTGCGCAAGCGCCGGCCCTTCCCTTGCTGGCTCATGCCTTACATGGGCCAAGCATCAGGGAATCACACTTGTCGACTGCAGTCCGGCTAGGGCGGGGGCGGGCCCCCTGGGATGGCACTGTGCGAAGCGTACCTACGTGCGTCAGTCCGTCTGAAGCCGATCGACTCCATGTCTCAATCCCTAGGCAAACCCGCGGCATCTAGTGACAAGATGAGGTTCTGTAGCGCATGTGGCGGCGGGCAAGCGAGATCGAGGGGCATATCGCCTTGTGCTCGCCCCGAGCCGGGTAAACTTGTGACGGTATGGGCCTGGCTTCTGCTCAGGTCCACATATGATGCACGGCCGGCGTTGGCGTGGTGCAATGCCGTACCGCAATGCGCGGCGTGGCGTTGGCGTTGGCGCTGGGCATGGCCGGCGACGG
The DNA here is from genome assembly GCA_001662425.1 of Chlamydomonas sphaeroides. Taxonomy (NCBI): domain Eukaryota; kingdom Viridiplantae; phylum Chlorophyta; class Chlorophyceae; order Chlamydomonadales; family Chlamydomonadaceae; genus Chlamydomonas; species Chlamydomonas sphaeroides. Next base: position 21,242 of record BDDC01000602.1, read on the forward strand.
CGGCCTGGCGGGGGCCTTGAAGCAGGGGGGGCCAGGAAGAGCCTTGCAGCGCTTCGTGCTGCGAGCGCTACGCGTGCTGTGCAGCCACTCTCCCACCGCCGCATGCCGCCTGGCCCCCTACATGCCGTTGTATCAGGACTGGCCGCCTCTCGTGGTCGTTGTACGCATGCGGCGCAGGACGCCTTAGCAGCCCTGCGCCTGGGAGACGTATCGTTTTTGTCAACGTCGCCCTGTTCTAGCACAGGATTGCTTCCATCCTGGATACAGTGTGCTCTCAGTTTGGTTGAGGGGTTAAATGCGTGTCAAGCCACACAAGCCCGCTCGCGAGGCAGGCCGCAGTCGAAGCGCGTCTGCGTCAGTCTCAGGGAATTTGTACCCCAGAACCGTAGAGCTTTTCCTGTAGCTTGGGCCCGCTTGATGGTTGCGTTGGCATGCCAGACATGCACAACGCAGTACTCATGTACAGTCCGCAGAGAGCCGGCTTTCTCTGTTTTCTGTCCACTGCAGGGACGCACTTGACATGATGGCATAGCTCAGAGTAGTACGCAGAGCAAATAGCGTTTCAGTTTGCCGATGCCCAGCAGGCCGAGGACAGTGGCGCTGCCCTTGCTAGTGGCTGCCGTTTTGGCCCGCTCCGCACTGACATACTCGGATGTTACAACTCTCGCTGCAGAGAGGTGAGGTTGGCAAGAACACGTCGCAAAACGGCGCGAGAGCTTCAATGGGGCCTGAACTGAGGATCCTTTATACAGGGTTGCGTTGCTGAGCTTCTATCAGGCGACCGGGCCGTACTTCACAAGCCCTGAGTCGGCGAAGCAGTTTTCATGGGGTGCCGACGACGTGCCGTGTAGCTGGCTGGGTAAGCGCAGCAGTGTCCAGCATGCCAACCGCATGGCTGAGGGCGGTCAGGTTACGCATGGGCACCGTGTCAACCAGAGGAGACCCGTCGCCCCTGGTGTCACCGCTAGTCGGTTGTACAACAAACCGCATACCTTGCGCACCGCAGGCGTCTCTTGCTGCACGCGCACGGCCACGACCAATGACTCGCTTGCCACGCTGGCATACTATGCTGGCGGTTCTAGCAGGGTGAGGCTTCCGCGCGACAGGCCGACACGAGCACAGTATTCACTCTGTGACACAGATCATATGGTATGGCAGAGCTGACGTTGCTCAACCTTCCCTATGCAGCGCTGGCTGCCTTGCCAGATCGAGGGCACCGTTCACGGTGCGCAATGCTGCCGCCGGGTTACGCGGGGTTCCCCGAGCGGTGCCGCCCCGCGTGCGCCGCAATTTCATCAGGACGCAGCATTCAAGATTTCGGCTTTCCATCCCTAGCATGCCTGCGCTTGAGGACTTAATGGCTGCATGCGCACGCCGCACGCGCATCACAACTTGCCCGTACAGATGATTGCACCGACAACTCGCCCCCTCATGCATCCCTCGGCGCCGCCCTGGCGCAACTGGGCGCGGACGGCTGCGCAAACGATGGGTATCCTCACTTTCGCAACTTGCTCAACACAATTTCTCAACTTGCTCAATTCACTTCCTCAACCGTCATGCCCTCCGCAGGCCTGCTGCTGGAGGGGCTGGGGCTGCGCGGCAGTCTGCCGTCCGACAGCCTGGCGCAGCTGCCCAGCCTGCAGGTCTTGCGGCTGGCGGGCAACCCGGGTGAGGTGACGGCAGGCCAGGTGGCGCCGTGGGCTGGCGGTGCCGCCGAGGGCCCCGTAGCGCCCAGGGGGTAGGGGGCGCCAGGGGCCAAGGGGCGCCATGGTCCATGGGGCGCCAGGGGATGGCTGCGTCAGGGGCTGACGAGGCATGGCCCGGCATTGTCAGGCGCCGGTTTCGCCAGGGGCCGGTGTGGCCAGGAATCCGAGACGGCCAGGGGCGCCGCGGCGTTAGGGTGCAGCGGCGTCAGGGGCGTAGCGGCGCCAAGAGCCGGTTGCGCCAGGGCGCAGCAACGTCAGGGACCCATCACGCCAGGGTGCAGCGGCGTCAGGACCCGGTCTTGCCAGGGCGCAGATGTGCCTGTGCCGGGTGGCGCCAGTGCCCAGTCGTGCCAGCGGCGCCAGAAGGCATGTAGCGCCGGGCAGGGCGCGGAGGCTTCAGTGGCCGCATGCCCAAGCGATGTGCCGGTCGCGCCAGGGGCCGTTGCTGCTGCGGTGGTGACGCCTGGCAGCGCGCCGACCAGTTCTCTTCCCCGCCTGCAGGCCTGACCGGGCGGCTGCCGGCGCTGCTGCTGAGCAATCCGTCCCTGGTGGAGGTGGGTGCGGCGCGCACCCGGCGGCGGTTGTAGGCACGCGGGTGGGGCGCGATGGCAGGGCTCCGTCGGGCACACCCCACCTGCTGTCTACAGGCTCCAGCGCGCCGTGCGATCGCTCGGCTCCGCCTGGACGCCCCGCCCTGGCCCACCAAACGCAGGTTGACGTCCGGGGCACCGCTATGGCCTGCTGGGCTGGCGCGGGGGGCAGCGGCGGCCCTACCGGCGCGGGACAGCAGGCGACCGCGAACCTGGATTGCGACCTACCGGCTGGCTTCCTCCACTCGGGCCTGCGAGTGGAGGTCGGCGGGCAGGATGCCACCGGCGGTGAAACGAGCGGCGCGTCTCAAGTGCAGTTGTTCCCAGGTGCGCTCGGTTACTGTGGAAACGGGTGTGGGCGGGATGAGGGGCGTTGTCAGTCGCGAGCCCCCTGGCTGGTGCTCGCAAACATACCGTGGCGCAACCAAGCCCGAGGTCATCCCCTCCCCTGCAGGCCTGCGGCCGCCCGGCGCGGTTCTCAGCTGTAGCGCCTTCGCCTACCGCCCCGTTAACAAGACCGCTGGCAGCGACGCCCCTCTCAACGGCGCACCGCTTGTGGCTGGGCCAACCTCCTTGCTTCCGGACCCGGGGTCGGCGCTGCTGCTGGCCCCTCCCGCCTACTGGCGCTACAAGGCCTGCACCTGCCTGAGGCTGCCGGGAGGGGAGCTGGCGGCGCAGCAGCCGCCTGCGCTGGGGACGGGGCCGGACGGCTCGCTCACGGCGACGTGTGTGCTGGGCGCGGGGGCAGCAGCAGGCAGCGGTGGCAGCCGGAGCGCAGCAGCTGCTGGCGGAAGCGGCGAGGTGAGCATGGGCCAGTCCCTGAGTCGCAGATGCGCTGCTCGTACTCGCGCATCTCGCCGCACCTTGCGCCAACTACCACCTCACCGCCCACCTACCGCCCCTGCTACGTACCCACAACAGGGCAACACCGTGCCCGTGGCCGTGTTCATGGGCGTGCTGGTGCCCGTCGGCGTCCTGGCGCTGGCGGCCCTGCTGGTCGCCGCCTGGCTGGGCTGGCGTGCGCGCGCTGCAGCGCCGTGCGTCCCGCACGACAGCACCGAACGGAAGGTGTCGCTGCTTGCACGGATGCGGGGGCCGGCTCCTCCGCAGCTGGTGGACAAGAGCAGCGGCCCATCGCTGACCGAACTCGACACGAGCATGTCGAGGGCGCTGTTGCGACCCGTGCATCAGGCGACGGGTGCCTCCTACACCCCAAATGCCACCGCCGAGCAACTGCCGGCACTCACACCACACGAGGCGAAGCGGTCCAAGCCTCCAGGTCGGTACCGAGTTGCGTGGGGCCCTCGGAACGAGGGGCGCCAGCATCCCAGCTGGGGTCCAATCCTGGCCTTTGCGTGCATGACATGAGTACGGCAACGAACTAGTACGGTGGCATGTACAACAGAATGCTACACGTTGCATGGAGCCGCCATTTGTTCGTGACACCTGTCAATTGTGTGCTGTGCCGCAGGATCTCTCTCGGAAATGTTCGGGGAGGACGTTACTCTTGTTGCAACAGGTGCGGCTAGCTGCCGGAACGTGTCAGCGTGAAGCCCTAACGCTCCACTTCGCCCGAGCGATGTGTCATGGCTTCGGGTGGCATATGGGTTCACCCACTAGCACAAAAGGCATTCAATGCCGCATTCACGGCTGCACATCTCTGGCGCTGCTGTGTCGTCGCCTGCCTCTGCGCCGCCTTTCCCCTTACCCAGACGTGGAGGGTAGCACCGAGCTGTGGGAGTGGTGTCCCGAGGTCATGAATGCGGCCCTGGCGCTGCACGATCGGCTCATGCGGCTCACGATGGCGGCCTGCTGCGGATACGAGGTGGGCAGGGCCGCCGGAAGGGAAGGCGCAGGCGAGGGTTGAGGGCGCAGCGACACGCCCAGTCTCCCAACACGCTCTGCCAACCGCCCCCTTCCCTTCTGCCTTGCCCTTCCCGCCCTGACCTCAGATCGCCACCGAGGGCGACGCCTTCCTGGTTGCCTTCCACGAGCCCCTGGACGCCGTGCGCTGGGCGCTGCTGCTGCAGTCGGCTCTGCTGAAGCTGGACTGGCCGCCGCTGCTGCTGGAGCACCCGCTGTGCCGACCGAGGCCGCTGGTGCCAGTCGCCGCGCCGTCCTCTGCCGACGCGGCTCCGCTGCTGGTGCTGTTCAAGGGCCTGGCAGTGCGCATGGGCATCGCCACGGGAGTGCCCAGCGCCATGCGGGAGCACCCCGTGACGCGGAGGATGCAGTACACTGGCAACGTGCTGAGGCTGGCCACGGGTGAGGCAGGGACAGGACATGAATGTAGAGGAAGGGATTGCAAGTGAGGGAAAGACGGCCCGTCGTCGCTGCTTGCCTCATGCGTGCCCCGCCGCCCTTGGTGCATACTGCAGGCATCGCTGAGCTAGGCGCGGGCGGGCAGGTGCTCCTGGAGCCCCTGACGTTCAAGGCCATCCACGCCAAGTTCGAGGAGCTGGAGCTGCTAGACAGCGAGGTGGCCGACGCGGCGGGTGAGAAGGAACAGGCGGGTGCGGGTAGGTGGCAGCCGAGTCTATGTTGCAAAGGAAGCCGAAACTGGCTACAAAGGGTAGAGAACACGTGACCTTGAGTTGGGATGCATGGTTGCTGCGTGCAGCAGTAGGTCCTCGTAAGGTTGCTGATGTCCACCGCAAACTGTAATCCTTGTGCTCTACTGCGTGCCCCCCCCCCCACACACACAGAGGTCGTGAACAAGAGCAAAACCAAGAGGCTGAAGAAGCTGTCCGTGCCGCAGCCACTGATGCCGCCAGCCGATCCAGCGCCTGGCAGCAGGTTCGGGCGCAGCAGCTACACGGCAGAGAACCCGCCAACTTCCAGCAGCAAGTGGCAGCCAGCAGCACAGGTCCAGCAAGGTCCTCATGGCCCGCGTGTCAGTGCTGGTACAGATGCAGTGGAGGAAACCACGGTCGCTGCCGCCGCCGCTGCTCCCGCTGCCGTGGCTGGTGAGCTGCTCACGGGACCCGCTGCCGCGCCCCAGGCGTCCGGTGCCTCATGCACCAGTCTGTCGACCGTTGCAGCGGTGCCTGCACCACAGCTCAGTCTGCCGCCCAAGCCGCCAGGCACTCGGATACACCCTGCCGAGGGCTTGCCAGCCGTTGCCCAGCTGGCGGCCCACAGTTCACTGCAGGGCCCTGCAGTAGGGAGCCCCAGAGGCAGCACTACGCGGCTCCGACGTGTGCCTCCAAAGGTTCCGTCCGTTCCGTCAGGCAGCACAGTTTCGGGGGTCCGTGTTGTCCTTCGGAGGCCCGTGCTCCGCAGCAACAGCCGAGCATCCCCAGCTGAGTCGCCGTGGCAACAGCAGTCGGCACTACTGCAGTCGGTATCGGGGGCACCACAGACAAGGGTGCCGGCAATGGCGGCGGCATCATCGATAATGGGAGTGGTGTCATCATCGCTTGCCACCACCACCGGCAGCTCGGCAGCTGGTGCCGATGGCACCTCTGACAGCATGAGGCCGGCGTGCTTGGCCCTTCTCCAAGCAATGCAGGGGCCTGCGCAGCCGTCTGCTCACCCTGCCCAGTCCTTGGTGCCTGGCAGGAGTGTGCCCGCTCAGAGCCTTCAGCTCCGAGGCAGTGACGAGATCGGCTGGTGCGTGTGTCACGGGTTGTGCTTGGCAGGGGCATCTTTCGATTGGGGCCTGGTGAAACTCACCAGGGAATGATGGACACCGGACCTGTCTCCTGTAGTTGGATTGAGATCCTGACGAATGATGTGCCTTCCTAACCTGGCAGGACCAGCTTGCAGCTTGCTCTCCAGCGCGCATACAACAACGCCACACCTTCCCAGGCGTTGCAGCAGCAGCAACCCATCCCGTCGCTGCACGGCAGCACTGCCTCACGCCAGTCCCGTCACTACGGCAGCAGCCTGGGCCCCCATGGTGAGCAACGTGGGGAGCAGGTGGCTGCAGGATGGCTGGCGTAGGACTGACGCCAGGAGCGTGCCATGCATATTCATCTAGCATGGGTGTACATCATGCATACATGTATGCATCCACTGCTGACCCACCTGCGTTGTGCGGCACCTTACTCGGATCATGTTTCAGAAGTTGCCCAGTCGTCATGCTGGGCCTCTGATCCCATGCAGACATGGCTTCAATCCTGGCCAGCATGGGCTGCCACACCTCGGCCGTTACTGGCTCAGAGAGCTCCAACGGTGTGCTGCCACGTGCCGCGGCTGGCACCGGCAGTGGGGCCGTAGGATGGCAGCCCGTTGCGCCCCAGTCCAAGCTGCAGGCGCTCTTCACCCGGACCATGAACGCGTCTGCGGATAGCTCCACGACCGGCCCGCTGGCCGGCAGCCTCAGCGCTGGCACCACCGCACAGCAGGGGTCCGCGCAGCAGGCGTCAGAACAGCACACGCTGTCCAACGTGCTCGAGGCGGCTACGCGTGCGTCGATGCTGCTGGGCCTGCACAACAGCGCACCGGCTCCTGCTGCAGCTGGAGCCCAGCAGGTCGCATCCGCAGCCAGCGAGGCGCTGGGCATGGTGGACGAGGACGGAGCAGATGGTGCCAGAGATTCGAATGCAGAGCGCAGCGCCTCTGGGGGTGCAGAGCCGGCAGCGGACACATTGGCGGAGCTTGGAGGGGCGCCGCCGCACCATAGCGCAGGCTACGCGGTGCTGCCCTACCACGCCGATCACAGCAACGGGGGCGGCAGCCGTGACGTCAGCACCGCGCTGGCGCAGGCAGTCACGCTCCAAGGCGGCTTTGCTTCGCTCCAAGGCAGCTTGGCGTCAGGCACCGGCCGTCCCTCAGCGGCTGGCAGCGGCAGCGTGCATCGCGGCCTTGCAGGCTCCCTGCGGCGGCCCCTGTCAACCTCTGGCAGCGTCGGAGGCTTCTCGCTGCTGTCCCCAAATGGGCTCCACCCCTCATCAGCGGGCCGCAGGCCGCTGGCACCTCGTAGCCCAGCGGCTGGCCAGCCCGTTGGAGAGGCACGCGAGGAGGACGGGGACGAGAGCGACGATGCGCAGCTCGCTAGTGCAGCGCCGGCCGCTAGGGCGCTGGACGCAGCGGCCGTGTACGCTGCAGGTCGCGGGAGCCCACGAAGGCTGGCTGCTGGCAGCGGTGTTGCGGCAGGCAGCGGGGTGCACCCCTCGCGGAGGCAGCAGCACCCCTCCGCGACCACCCTGCACGCCGCATCCGCTGCCGCGAGCAACGGCGCTGGCGACGCGGCTACTGCCTGGGAGCCAGGCAGCCATGAGGCGGAGGCTCTTGCGCTGATGCAGGAGCTGAGCTCTACAAGACCCGCAGGTCACTCCCGCTCGCCGCGCCTGGCCTCAACGGCAGCTGCCATCATGGCCTCGGGCGCTACTGTCTCGGCCTTTGGCCGTACGAGCCTTGCCCGACTGGAGGAGAGGCCGGAGCCCATCAGCACCACCTCCACGTCGCAACACAGTGCCGCAGCTGAGCTGATGGCTGCAGCCGTTCTTCCCGACCGCATGTCCCCCAATACCACCTCTGCACCCGTCAGCTTGTCCCAGGAGCATGGGAGTGGAGGCATGCCCAGCTTGGTCATCGCACTTCCCGAGTCTGGCAGCAGCCCCATATCAGTGCCAGTGCAGCCTGCGCCGCCCCTCTTTAGTTTCGGCACGGGCCACCTGGATCCTGCGGGGCCACAGGGGCTGCAGCAGCAGGCGCTGGCCCAGCTGCGGCGGCTGCACGCTGGGCTGCCACCAGCAGCGGGCCACACTCTGCATCCCACGGCTCCACATGCCCTGGTGGACCCACCATGGACGCCTGCATCCGCGGCAGCCACTCATCCACCCCAGGTCACGGCCAGATTGGCCCCTGGCCCTGCCAGCCCCTCAGGGGCTGGCCACGAGCAGCCGCCGCCGCCGCCACTGGGTGTTCGCATACACCAGCATGCAGCGTTGTTGACAGCACCCGGTCCTCAGGGGCAAGCGCTCCATCTCCAGGCCACAGAGCTAGCTGCACACCAGCAACTCGGCAGCAGACACGGAGCAGACCGGGATGGCACCCGTCGTGGACAGGCAGCAAGCCCGCAGCTCGCAGGCCACATCCTGCTGGGGTATGCCCGCGACAGCACCGCTGGCGCGCAGCAGGCTGCCCGGGCGGAGGCTTCTGCAGCGCAATGGCATGAAGCGCTGCAGGCGGCAGAGGCCATGGAGCAGCCATCCAGGCCAGAGGTGCCCTATGTGTCTGCACCATCCGCTGCACCCTCTGGGACACGCCTGCTTCAGCACGGGCAGCTGGCGCCATGGGCTGGCATGGCTGGTGCCATGCCGGCATACACAGCACAGCGGTACACATCGAGTGTGCTTGAGAGCCCCGAGCTGGACCAGCTGCTGGGCATTGGCTCAACCTCCATCCTGCACGGTGGGCTGGGCTGTGCAGAGCCCCACCCCGTCTGCAAAGGCCCTGCTTAGAGTTGCCCTGTGCTGTCAGTCTCCCATGCAATCGCCCCGCTACCCAGAGCTACCCTGCCGCTCTCCGCTTGCAGCACGCCGCACTGACATTGGCTTCAAGGAGGAGGGCTTCGTGCCAGGGCAGTCCCCTGAGCAGCCCACCATGGTACCCGTTCTGCTGCCGCTCAATGTGCTGGTCCTGCGGCCCAACAAAGCAGAGCTGCTGGAGGCCAACACGAACGCCAAGCGGGCAAGGGACCTGGCTCTGGTGCGTGAACGTGGGGCGTGGGGCATTCCTGCCGTTTCAGGCAGTTCGGGCGGCTAGGTCCGGCCCGTGGGGCGAGGGCACGGTTGTCGGTGTGCTTGAGACCCCTCAAAATACCCCGGCGACAACCGCATAATGACCGACTGTTTGCGTCTGGTCTGGGTGGCCTCTTTTTGGGGCGAGCCATGCACCCATGCGCAGCTGGGGAGGTTTGTATGGAACCGTTGGTGTGGCCGCACCCCTGTGATGCAGGACATGGACATGGAAAGCCCCACTGTCAGCAGCAGTTTGCAGCCGCAGCTGCAGCCCCGCGAGCAGGAGCGGGATCGCCAGCCTGACGCTGCTGCAGCGGAGGACCATGGAGCACATCCGCCCACAGTCTCTGCAGCTGCAGCAGGGGCGGCCAGCAGCATGCAGAAAGTATCCCGTGTCAAGTCTTTCCTGCGCCAGCCCAGCAGCTCAGCGCTTGCAAGCAGCGAGCGCGTTAACACGCGCAACGCCCTGACCGCACCCGCTGGCCTGGGACGAGTATTTGAGATGCCAGGGCCTGGTCCAGCTGTGGCGGACATCGAGGCAGGCCCACCCATGCCGCCGCCTACCGACATGGCCAAGCAGCCAGCAGCTGCTGCTGCCAAAGGGTGCGTCAAGGGGGATGTTTGTAGAATGCTCTTGGTTTCGGCGCCCCGCCAAACTTCACATTCACACAGCTGTCGTTGTGCCTGCTTGTGCTGCACCTGCAGCATGCCACCACCACCGCTATCGCAGCAGCCACCGGTGGCTGGTACTTCACATAGCCCCGTGATCATCGACATGGGCGTGCACCGCCTGCAAGCGCCAGCCATGGGTGCGCTGCACGACCTGTACGACGGTGTGCAGGTGTGTACGGAAATGATGATGTGCGCGTGCTGCGGGTGGTCAGGCTGTCTGACCTGCATCCGCTGTGGGTCATTCCGCCTCGTGACTACACAGCTGCCGCTGACCCGTCCCGCTGCCCCGCCCACCCAGGTGATCCAGATCCTGCCCGATCACCTCCGTCACCGCGCCGCCTACCACCCGCCGCTCAAGAGCCATGAGCAGCTGGCCCCGAGCTTCTTTGACGCGCCGGGAGCGAGCCAGGTGAGAGGGCTTGCTTGGAGCATCGGGTCACAGGCAGTTGCCAGACAGTGCCACCATTGTGCTGAGCCCACGGCTGACACTGCACTCCCTGCCTTCATTGTGCCCCCTTTCCGCTCCCTGGCCCTCAGGCCCTCCTTCCGTGCCCTCCCGGCCAGCCTGTCAGTTTCCCCCGCTGCTCGCTCATGTTCATCTGCCCCGCCGGCTACTCGGCCGTGGCCTTGGAGCAGCCCGAGGTGGCGGAGCGCAGTGGAGCAGTGTTCTGCGCCGCCGTACGGGAGGTGCTGGCCATGTACGGCGCGTACGAGAGCCAGGAGTACGAGTGCGCCTTCATGGTGGCTTGCCGTACACCACGGCAGGCGGCGGAGGCGGCGCTGGCGCTGCAGGAGTGGCTGCTGCAGGTGTGTAGGGTTGGTGAATCAGGGGCTGGCCGGACCATGCCTGCCCTCTGGCAAACTGCCTGCCAGCAGATATATGTGAATGCAGCATCTCCACCACCCCACACCTCACTAGCCCCACTGCCGCCTCTCGATGCCCGGAACCCTTCCCAGGCCGACTGGCCCTCCGACCTGCTCGAGCTGCCCTCGTGCCGCACGGTCCTGGCACCCGATGGCCGCCCGCTGACCAGGTAGGTATGCTGTCGTGCTGTGAAGCGGGGCGTGTGGGAAGCGGCTTCGCAGCAGCACTCAGCACTGCCCAACAATACACACGCTCCCCTCCCCCAGGGGCTTCCGGCCCAAGGTGGGCATCTTCACGGGCGTGCCCCTGAGCGTGGTACCGCACGCTACCACGGGCCGGGCCGACTACTTCGGGGCGCTGGTCAACCGGGCGGCACGGCTCATGGCGGGGGCCAAGCCGGGGCAGGTGCGGCGGCGGGGGGCAGATAGGGCGGGAGCGGCTTTGTCTCGGGCTGTAATCAGCGAGCTGCGTTCCATCGCTTCTTGCCCTGCTCCTGACCTCGCTGCCCCACCCCTGCCGTGCCCAACGCACAGATCCTGCTGGACAAGGCCGCGGGGCTCGAGGTGCTGCGTGAGTGGAGCGAGGCGATGGAGGAGGCCACAGCTGCGGCCGATGCGCAGCACACTGCGAACACAGCTTCCGCCGGTGCGCTTGCAGGGGCGGGGTCCTGTGGGGGGCGCTGTGGGTCCTGGACACAGGATGTGTGCCGATTCACCGAGCAGGGGCGCGAGGACGCGGCTTCATGACGTGGCTCGCCGCCCCCCTTCGTTTGCCATGCCTCAATACGCAGAGCTGGCCCAGCCGCAACCGAGCCCACTGCGGTACGCTGGCCAGCCAAGCGGCAGCGCATCCGCCGTGCCTGCCAGCGACACCTCGCCCATGCTGCTGCCTGCGGGCGGCAGCCCAGTGCCGACCGGTGCCGGCCTGGGGGCGGCACCGCCCACACCTGCTTCGCCCAGGCACCTGCCCACACAGCCGTCGCCATCTCCGCGGCAGCAGCCCTCACCTGCCACGCCGGCCGGCCAGCCAGCATGGCCACCCGTCCAAGCTGGAAGCCCAAGCCCCTACCGCACTGCCTCTGACGCGGTCACGGAGCCCGCATTGCTAGGTGCCACACGCAGTGTTGTGGCGTCAAGGCACCGCTCGGCCCGTGGAGTCGTCGCAGACCTGGCAGCCCACGCCAGCTCCATGCGGGGTGCCTCAGGGCTGGGCTCGTTGGCCGTCAACCGGCAGGCGCCCTCGCCCATCACCACCTCGACCTCTCCCCGGGCCCGTGCGACACGGGTCACGCATGACGCCGCCAGCTTGCGCAGCATGGAGCTGGAGCTGCTGCTGTCGGAGGCGGCCGCCGCGAGCCTGGCGCTGCCGGAGTGGGCTGTCGTGTCGACCGTGGCAGTGCAGGTGGGCTTGCTAGCTGGGGGTCGGCGGGCTCGCATTCTCGTCCCTTCGCCTCACACCAACGCTGCCTGCCCCCTACCCTCCCTCCCCCTCCCTGCTCGCCGTCCAGGTGGTGGACCTCGGCACCTTCAAGCTCAAGGGCCTGGCGGACGGCCAGCCCGTGCTGGCGGTGCAGCGCAAGGCGCTGGCGGAGGGGCTGCAGGCGATGCAGCAGGCGCATGGAGATCGTCCCACCCAGAACAAGAAGGCGGCCATGGTGGCGCCGGGCAGCGGGCTCATGGCCGAGCTGGCCGTGGCGCTGCCGGGGCTGCTGTCCGGTGGCGGCAGGGGCACACTCAGGAGCCACGCTACCATGCTCCACCACACGGGACGCTGAGCTAGCTAGCAGGAGGGGAGCTGCTTGCTTGTTGGTTGCGCACTGTGTTCGGCGTTGGGAAGCCAAAAGAGCAAAGGGCTTGCAGTGCTAGGGAGGGGCGAGACCCCAATATTCGGCGCGGCTCGCTCCATCCGTCCGTGGACGGAAGGCCTAGCAGCATTGATAGTATGTACGCCTTTTTGTGATCCTCGCGGCTATGGCAAGTGGCAAGTGAGGCCGTGGGGGATCCTGAAGTATTGACAGTGTGCTTAATCGACGCGGTGAAAAGCTGATAAATGCAGCATCGTGAGGGAGCGATAGAGCTTGGCATGGAGCGTCGTGGTACGGCGTGAGCAAGCGAGCCCAGATGGCGGGCAAGAACGGATGTGCGCGGTGGTGTGGGGGCTGGGGGTGTGCAGGTGTTGGGGGCAGGCTACCAGCCACGCACGACCAGATCTCACACCGCGCTTGCAACGCAATCAGCTGACTGGTAATGGTCACCTTGATAGTGAGCGCTGTTATGGTGCCAGTCAGGACCCGTCGCATGCCCCTCATTGCCTTGTTTTGTGCATATGCGTGCGCGGCGCTGTGCGCGATAGGGTGTGGGTGCTCGCCTTGTCGTATGAGGATGAAGCGCCAATGAACGACAGCCGGCTGCAGCGGCGGTCTGGGCGCACACAGCGGCGGCAAGCTGCAGTGTGTGAATAGTAAATGGTAGCGATATGCAGGACCACGTTTTCTGCGCGAGGGCAGGCTTGACTGGCTGTGGCTGAGCGGCTGGCTGCTATCTGCTTGCTGGTGGTTGGCGGCGGGTGTATGGCGCCCAAGCCTGCACGCGTCTAGCCGTGCTATTGAGGCATGCTACGGCCCAGGTAGCAGCCCTGCATGTGAAACAATCGGATTCCTGGCCGAGTGTGGGAGAGCGCGGCCGGCTGGGACAGATGCGCCACATCTCGGGCAAGGCCAGCCAAGGCCGGCCAACACAAGTGCTCATGGGCAGTTGTTGCCACATGGATTGGAAGTTGGTACTACATTGCGGTGCACTCATGTGCTTGCATCATATGCATATGCGTGCGCGCATGGGATCAATGAAGTGGGGAAGTGTAGCGAGCGGCACGGCAGGAGCAGCCTGGGCATGTGAGCTCGGACGCTGTGATGAGCGCTGTGAGTCAGGGGAGCCAGTCAAGCCAAGAGCCCGGATGGGGTTGTAACGTTTCCCCGGGCTCGCGACGCGGTGGGAGCCATGCAGGCGGCCCTGGACGCACGCGTTTGCTCCCCATGCGTCTCCCTGCCTGCGAGTCCGCACCGCGCCAGTCCCCGAACGCACGCTACACCCGCCCATGCATCGCCTGGGCGAGGCGGCGGCCGGCCCCGGGAGGCCCCCGGCCAGCCCCGGCTACCTACCCCGGCAGCAGGCTCGCCCCTTCTCGACAAGGCCCCTGGGGCCGCCGCTGCCGCTACCTGGCCGCCGCAACGCACATGCGCTTGCCTAACAAGCTGCGTGCCTAGCCAGGCCTGTAGCACAGCCGCGTAGAAACTAAAGGCGCGGTGGTGCCCCGCGGGGGGGGGGCGGGGGCAGCGGCACTGCAGCAGCGCTGCCCGCGTGACGGCCCCTCCTGTCATTGAGACGGCCCCAGCCTGTACGCCGAAAGCGCATGCCGTCGCTGGGGCCGGCCGTCGTGGCGGTGCGGCGCCCCGGGTAGCCGCCAGGTCCCGCAATGTCAGGTGCCGCATTCCGCGAGGGCAACACGCCCCCCCTGCAGGCTACGCCTGCGTGCCCTGTGGATTGCTCTCTGGCGACGCACCACCCGCCTAGCTGGCCCCGCTCGCTGCGCGGCGTGCAGCCTGCGCCGCGTGATGCGCCACAGCACGAGCGCCCGCGCTGCCCACAGCACAGCACAGCGCTCGCACGGTCTACAGCACAGCACAGCACAGCGCAGCACAGCACGCCTTCGGGCAAGCGCCCTCAGGCAGGCTCCAGCGCCCACTGGCGCAGAGCGCTGCTGCCACGTATGCGCACGATGCGCTGCAGCGCACGCCGCCCGGCCGTCTAGGCGCGCTACGGAATGACGCCCACCGCTACAGCGCACGCGCTCTGCTCACAGCGTATAGCAACGCCGCGACACCCGAGACCAGAACGGGCGGGGTCCTCAGTCCGCGGCGCGGGCGCTGGGGCGCTCACAGCACATAGCGCTCGAAGGCCTCCGCCACACCGCCGTCATCGTGCCCCGCCACCACCGCCGCCGCCACGCCGCGCACTGCTGGCACGGCATTGCCCATGGCCACGCCCACGCCTGCGCCGGCCACCATCTGCAGGGCGGCGGGCGGCGGGGGTTCACAGGGCCGGCCTCGGTCAGCGAAGCAGTGAGCGCCTGAAGGTTTCAATGACCGGATGCGTCTTTGGGCTCGAACGTGCACGATGGCATGGGGCGCGCGCCGCCGGCCCCAGCGGCACGGGGGGCCAGGGAAGACGGCGGCAGGAGCCTGCGAGCGCGGGCCGCGTGCGACAACGCGGGCGCCCGGGGCTCTCGGCCTGGACCATGGCGCTGGCCCTCCGCATCCACCAGCCCACTACCCACGCCGCCACCGCATCCAGCCCGCTGGGGCCTCGCCGCCGCGTGCCACGATGGGACCGCAGCTCCGGCGCAACCCGACTGCACGCCGCCGCCTCGCTTCCTGCGCCCCGCTCGCTGCCGTGGTGCTGGCGGCTGGGCTGCCGCGCTCCAGGCCGCTGCCGCCAACGGATGCAGCGCAGGACATGCCCATCCGCCCATCCGCCCATCCGCCCATCCGCACGTCCACACGACGGCGCACACGTGAGCGCGCACCGCGAGCCGTTTACCCTCCACTTGTTCCCGCCGTCACCCGCCCACCAGCCACCGCCCACCAGCCACCAGCTGCCAGCCGCGTGCAGCGCCGTGCACCCCGCTGTCAACCAGGTGCCCCCCCGCCGTGTGCTGGCATTGCAGACGGCCTCCAAACCGCCGCGAGCCTCAAGGCGTCCCGGCAGCCTCTCACTACACGCGCGGCAGGCGGGTGCTGCCTGCTAGCTACACGCACCTCCAGGTCATTGCCGCCGTCGCCCACCGCCATGAGCGCCGAGGGAGGCAGGCCCAGGTGGTCCAGCAGCGTGCGTAGGCCGCCCCATTTGTTGATGCCGGCAGGCACGATCTCCAGCATGGACGGCACCGCCTGCGAGGGGGGTGGGGTACATCACGGGTGAGGGAGGTGGCGAGAGCAGTGACAACGCACGGGGGAATGTTGGGGGATGTGGGGCTGGCGGCACGCGCGAGGGCTTTGCGGGCTGAGGTCTGCGCCGGGTGGCACGCAGCCATCGGCCTCCTGCCGGCATGGACGAGCCAGGCGCATGCGTGCGAGGTTGTCGGGTGCAGGGTGGACCCTCATCCTTGTCTCAGCTGCTTCCCAACTGCATCCTCCCCGCCGTCCTGTCACGCCTCGCCCCAACTACGCACAGCGTGCCCCTCTGCCCCCAAGCCCTGCCGCCGCTGCAGCGCACATGCACATGTACAACCTCCGCGCTGCAGCCCTCCGTCGCCAGCGCCTTGGGCCCATCCAGCAAGCACCCGCCTGACCCTCGCCCGCCCCCCGCCCTGCCGCCGCCACTCCTACCCACCTGCATCACCTCGGCGCCGCCGCCCTGCGCCGCCAGCGCCTGGCGCCAGTGCGGCAGCAGCTGGCCCGCCACCGTGTCGGGGGCGGCCATGAACAGCAGCTTGCGCACGGGCGGGCCGGACAGCAGGGCCTGGATGGAGGGCAGCTCCTGAGGTGGGAGGGGGAGCAGGGGGTTGCAGAGCAGAGGGCAGGGCAAAGGAGAGTGATGGGAGGGCACACAAGTCGTAGCGGGGGCGGGGGACGTGCCAGCTCATTCCGCCGAGCGCTCCCAGCTGGCCCAAGCCGCGGCCCCACCTTCGCCAGCGGCTCGTAGTAGGTGGTGTGCAGCTCCTCCAGCTCCGGGGTGAGGGCTGTTGTGGCACACGAGTCGCCCAGGAAGGCGCACAGGCTGATGCCGGTGGCCTCGGAGTAGCTGGCGGCGAGGGGACGGGCGGTGGGGAGGAGGGAGCAGGCCAGGCAGCTCTCGGTTAGGTGCGTCGGCGTCGCGCGTAAGGGCGGACGTACCGACGTCCATCGTCGTGGTGTTGAGAGGCGCGACCAGGGCACATGCCGCAAGAGCATCGGCGAGGTCGCCCGCCGGGACACGCGGGCGCAAGGCCGGGAGGGCAGGTAGCGCGACGGAACATCTGCGCGACGGGCCCTCACCGGAACGCCGCCTCCACCACGGCCGGCGGCAGCGCGGCATCCGACAGGGCGCGCCCGCCACGGCCGTGGACTGCCAGGCCCTGGATGGGGGAATGGAGCACCGTGCCGACGGCGCGCAGAGGATGAACACCGACTGCGATGTGAGGGCCCCTCAGGGCCCCTCAGGGCCCCTCATGGCCCCGTCATGTGAGCTGCCTTCGGCGGCGCGGCGGCCTGGGCGCAGTCCGCCGAGGCCCCTCAGCCGCACCCGCGGCAGCACCAGCACACGGGCAGGGCGCACCGACGGGGTGGCCAGCGTACCTAGCGCTGCACACGCAGGAACAAGGCCGCAGCACCAATGCCGCATGACGTGACGTACCTGCAGAAACACGCCCGGACCCTCGGGCCAGACCAGCAGGCCTGGCTCCGCCAGCCCGGCGGCGGCGGCGGCCGCCAGCGCGGCCGGCCGCGCCTTGCCCGTGGCTGCAATCACGGTGACGCCGGCGGCTGCAGCGGCGCGGATGGCGGCGACGGAGCAGGGCAGCATACGGCTGCGGCTGTTGAGCAGCGTGCCGTCTGGCAAGTTGGCGGGTGGCAGCGGGAGGCACGACATGCAAGGTCAGCCGTGCGAGGGCCAGGGACGGACGCACGCCACGGCACTCGGGGGCCCGCGAGAGGGTCAGGCAGACCACGCCGTCTGTTAGCGAAGCTGTGGGTCCACGACACGCTACGTCTGGAGCGCCGGGTCCAGCCGGGGGCCTCACCGAGGTCGAGGGCGACAATCTGAATGTCGCGGGACTTGCGGTTCCGCTGAGCTCCGCCTGCCGGCAACGTCGCCGCTACCACGGATGCGCTGGTGCTGGTGCTCGTGCTCGCGCTGCCGCCGTCCGAGCCGGGCCCGGCGGCGGCGGCGGCGCAGCACCGCGCGGCGCCGTGCGCGGAGCTGGGCGCCGCCGGGCGCAGCCAGGCCTGTGGGAGCGCCGCCGCCTGGCGACGGGCGCAAGGGCCGCGCAGGTACGACGACAAGGGCCCAGAGGGCGCCAGCGACGGCGCCGGCCGCAGCAGCGGCACCGAGTGCAGCGGCGAGAAGACGCCGCTGACCGAGGAGGACGTGGCGCGCGGGCCGCGGCCACCGCCGCGGCCGCCACCTCCACCGCCGCCGCTGCCCCGCCCCCCGCCGCCGGATCCGCCGCCTCCGCGGCCGCTGGCCCCAGGCGCCATGGGCGGCGGCGCGCCGGCAGTCTTGCCGCCGCCGCCGCCACCACCTCCCCCGCGGCTGCCGCCGCCGCCTGCCTTGTCCGACGCTGGGCTGCCCCGACGGCTGCTCCCAGACGACGTAGGTCCCTCCTCCGCCGCTGCCTGCGACATCTGCTGCCACAGGGACCCAGACCCTGGGCCGGCGTTGATCGTCTTCCGCTCCTTCTTCCACTCCTTGCCGCCGCCGGCGTCAGGCTTGCCGCCAGCCTCGCCCTTGCCGCCAGGCGCGCCCTTGCCAGCACCTGCCGCGCCCTTGCCGACCGCCGCGCCCGCGGCCGAGGGCTTGGACGCCTGCTGCGGCTGCTGCTTTGGCGGCGGCGCCGGCTTCGGGGCCGGCTTCTCCTCGGCCTCAGCAGCGGTGATGAGCCCCTGGCCCAGCCAGCCCAACTCCGCCAGCAGCGCCCGCTCCTATGCGGTGCGGGTGGGACCCAGCGTGGCCAAGCTCAGCCAGGCACGCCTCGCCTGGAGCGGAGTGCCGCCTGACCACCCAACCGACCGCCAACTGCCGCGCCAACCACCAACCGCCAACTGCCGCACCTGGGCCGCCATGGCCTCGTGCTCCTCGCGGCCGAGCTCGTGGTCGTACCCGGCCAGGTGCAGCAGGCCGTGCAGCAGCAGCACCCGGGCCTCGTCGAGCAGCGAGTAGCTGTGTGACGGGTTGAGCGGTGCGGAGGGGCAGTGCGGAGTGGGGCGTGCGTGTGGTGGGCCCCGGCCCCGAACCCGACCGTGTGTGGGACGGCGTGCGGCTTGCAGGACTCGGCACCAGCGGTACGCCAAGGCCTCCAAGGGGCACATACGACATCCCTCACAAGCCGCACACACGAACCACGCCGCTCACCCCCGCTCCTCCGCCTGCCGCTGCGCAGTGTCCAGCGAAATGACCAGGTCGCCCATCAGCTTGACAGGCAGGTGGACCTGGGGTGAGTTCCGGAAGCGGCGAGGGAGCAGCTGGCAGCTGTCGGCAGCGGTGCGGCAGGTGCGCTGGGACGCTCCGCCTGCAGCCCAGCAGCAGCCAGCTCCCGCCGTACGCCTGCTGCCATACAGCGGTACAGGTGGTTCCTGCTGCCGTACCGTGCCGTACCTGGTAGTCCAGCTCGTCGTCCATCTCAAACGACAGCACGTCGGTGGGGCCCTGCTTCCCGCGGTGCAGGTCGTTCAGGTGCGCGATGTGGGCGTCGTCGCACAGCACCATGGACAGCACCGCCACGCCTGCAGAGGATGGGGATGGGGGCCGGGAAAGCTGGAATCTGCTCAAGCTATGGCCCCCAGCGTGCCGAGCGGAGGTGCCCAAGCATGCAAGTAGGCAAGCAGCCAAGCAAGCAGCTCACGCGGCAGCTTCCAGCGCGGGTCGTCGGTGGCCTTGCGGACCAGCACGGCCGCCAGCGCCGCCGCCGCGTCGTCCTTCAGCGCCTCCGCCAGCTCCACCACCTCCTCCCTGGTGCATCAGGGGGCGGGTTGAGGATGCGGCGTGCGTTGCGCGTGCGCGCATATGCAGCATGGGAGGCAGGGGCTGGCGGCGCGGCAGCGGCGGCGGCACCGCCGGCCATGGAGATGGTACCAGGACAACCTTTGCTGCGACACGCGCACACCCCAACGGCCAGCCCCGATGATGCTACATCGGCATGCATGTCAGCATACGCGCGGTCAGACGAAGCCTGAGCTGATGGGCAGCGGCGGTGGGCAGCGGCGGACGCCGGGCGGTGGGGCTTACTCGGCGCCGGCCAGCGGGTTCCCCTCTATCAGCAGGTCCACGCTGGCCCTGCATGATGTCGGAGGGCTCGAGCGCAGCTTGCGGAGCGCCGCGAGCTGGAAGCGGCGCGATGGCTCAAACACATAACGTTTGGGCTTCGCCGCGTCGGCGGCCGGGGGCTGCGTAGGCGCGGCGCCGGTGGGGTTGGCCCTGGTTCTGATGTCGCCTGGCCTGGCGTTTGGCAACGACGAGTCGCATCGCGTGTTGCTGTGTGGAAGGCGGCGTGCGACGAAGAGGGCAGAGACGCGCGGCGATGCGGCTGCCAGACCGCGCAGCCGGTCGGGGCAGAGGCAGCGCATGGCTGCGTGTAATTGTGTTGGAGTCGGGATGTGTGTACGCGTGTACAGTAGAAAGCACTATCGGCGGGCTGACCAAGGTTCCAACAGAAGGCAAGGCCCGATTCCGCCAAGAGACCACTAGCCCAATTTGCGAAACTTACAGATGCTTGTTATACACGCTCAAACCAATAAACATTAGCTACCAACCCAAGCGTCTGCTTGACACAATCGCAACAATGGCCATTCGCGCACTGGGTCGCCTCAAGCCCAGCAGCTCCGCTCTCTTTGTCTGCGATGTGAGCTTGATACATGGGAGCTGCTTGCTGACGTAGCTCATAAACCCCTCCACGCCGCATCCCACGTCAGCCCGGCACCATCTCTCCCCTCGGCAGGTGCAAGAAAAGTTTCGGCCGTTGATCGCGGGCTACCCCACGGTCATCGATACCGCTCGGCGCATGGTGCAGGTAACGCACAGATTCCTGCTCTAGCTTGTCCGACAGCACCATAAGCTCCCGACCGGACGCCTCTACCCCCTGCCAGCCACCCCTCCCACCAAACCCCGCGCCACCGGCTCGCGCGAACCTTTCTTGCGCCAGCGCCTCACCCCCACATCTCCCTCGCACGTCCTGCGGCCAGGGCGCCAATGTGCTTGACATCCCCGTCATGGTCACGGAGCAGTACCCCAAGGCGCTGGGGCCCACCGTCAGTGAGGTGCGCTCGGTGACAGGATACTGGAGGCCGCCTTGCGAGGCGCGCCTCACACACTGCGCTGCGGCCATATCCCTGAGCAATCAGCCGCGGGGTGCCGGCACGCAGCCTCCCGCACTTGGCCCTCATCGCGCTCGAGCCCCGCGCCGGCGTGCCTGTTGCCTGGCCAGCTTGCTGTGGTATGGGCGTCCCGCATGCATCGCATGGTAAGGGTGCCAATACATGACATGATACGAGTTCGGCATACTTATCACACCCCTCGTTTCTTCGTCCCTCCCTCAGGTGTCGGCCGTGATCAAGGCCGGCACCCCGGTGGTGGCCAAGACGCTCTTCTCCATGGTCACCCCAGACGTGGACGCCTGGCTAAAGGCCAAGCCCGACCTCAAGCAGGTGGGGGCACGCCGTATCATAGATCTACTCGATGGAGTTGACTCGTCGATGTATCGATGTTATCAACTTGTGAAGATAAAAGGGCTGGTAGGGGCGCACCGGCACACCCCACGCCCACGCCTGGCCTGCATGCTGAGCCTCTGCAGCCGGCAGCAGCATGGGTGCCCTGCGCCCTTGCGACCTGTCCCCGGCGAGTCAAGCCTCCCTCAGCCCTCGCCACGCTGCGCGCCCGGTGACGTCGCCCGCCCCTCCGGCCTCCCGTCGTCCCTCTCCTTCCCCGCGGCGGGTGGTGCATGCTGGACATGGAGGCGACATGGAGGCGCTCCTGCCTCAGCCCTTACCCCGCCATCAAGCCCTGTCGCCCCGCCCTGCTACGTGGTTGCCAGCCTTCCGCCCCTCGTCCATCGTCCCCCCCCGCCCCTTCCCGACGGTCCCCGCCCTCCCCTCCTTCCCCCATGCCAGGTGGTGCTGCTGGGCATTGAGGCGCACGTGTGCGTGTTCCAGACGTCGCTGGACCTGCTGGAGCGGGGGTACGAGGTGTGCACGGTGGTCTCCTCATGGGTTATTGTGGATTTCATTTACTTCATTTGTACCCCACAGCAATGCAATTCTGCGGTGCTGGAGGGGCCGCCCAAAGGGCGGGCAGGCAGGCAGGCGACCTATGGCTACCTCCGCTTCACTGCCGTACCCATGCCGTACTCGTGCCGTACACATGCGCCAGATAGCAGCGGCTCGTGTGCGTGCGTTCCACTCCGCCACTCCAGGCTCAACAGTCAAGAAGGCGTGTGTGCATGCGTACCTCCGGCGCGCCCGTCGCTCGGGCTGCGCCCCGTGATACGACGTCGGCGTCGTGTTGCAACTCCGATGCTGCGTCTCTCCACCTCGGCCCCCCGGCCCCCACCCCACCCCGCCCGCAGGTGCACCTGATCACGGACGGCGTGTCCTCCTCGCGGCCGCACCACCGCGCGGCGGCGCTGCAGCGGATGGCCCAGGCGGGTGAGGCGCACGTAGGCGTGGGGGGGCGGGGCAGGTCAAAGGATGCAGGCACGGCTGCAGGCAGCAGCGGATCGGACGGCCGCGGAGTGCCCTGCGGGCCGGTCGGCGGAGAGGAGGCCGGAGAAGGGGAGGGGCAGCGCAGGGTCAGGAGGCGGCTACTGGCAGCAGCAGTCGGGATGGCTGCCCCATGATCCGCGGCAGCAGCAGCATCCTCATCCTGAGCAGCCAATGGGAGCGGAAGGGGACTGACTGCCGTGGCTGGGCGGGAAGCGGGAGGGCTGCCATGCCCGCATCGCCCGGCGGGCTGGCGAGCACGCCGTCACCTGCCCCGCCCCCAGGCGTGCTGAACTGCAGATGCCAAATAGCGAGCCGTTCTTCGTGGAACGACGCGGGTCGCCACGAATCCTGCTTCCGCTGCCCCTCCCTTTCCCCAATCCTCCAGGCGTGCTGGTGTCCAACAGCGAGCTGGCGCTCTTCCAGCTCATGGGCGACGCCAAGCACCCGCGGTTCAAGGAGATCTCCGCGCTGGTCAAGGAGGGCCAGGCGGCCGAGCCCTTCACCTTCGCGTCCTCGCTGTAAGGGGCCGGCGCGGCGCCAGCGGGGGTGTCGTTACCGCGCTGTCCACCTGAGAGCAGGACGAGGGAGGCGGGAGGTGGAGGTAGAAGAAGAGCGCTCTGCCTGGCGCTTGTGGCGCAGCGGGCGGCGTCGGCGGGGGGCGGTTCCGGAGGGGCCGGTTGACTAGGGTTTGTGTCTGTGCATGAGCACTGGGCGGCGAGGCCCTTGCTGAGGACAGCAAGCTGCGACCAGGCAGCTGCAGGCACCGGGCATAGACAGGGAGCATGGGCGAGACGGCAGGCTGTCAGGACACAGCATGGGCCCTCCTAGGCCTCCTGCATGCGGCGCGGCGGGTGCGGTGGTAGGCGTGGGTCGCGCGGGAAGGGCCAGCGGACAAGGCTGCGACGGGCCTTGCTTGACTCGAGCAGGATGCGTGGCAAGCAGGAGGCTGCTGCAAGTGGGCGTGCGGCGAGGCAAGCGGCGCGCCCCGTCCGCACGTGGCCATGCGCGTCGCCGGGCTGCGCTGGGTGCGAGGTCGGTGGGCAGGCGAGGCCTCAACCAAGTTGGGTTGAGGTGGGCAGAGTTGAGGCGAGTTGTGCGCTAATAGGCTCTCTACCTGTATGTTGGCGTTACACAAGCCGCGGCACCCAGTGTGCTACTGTGGTTTAATCGCACGGCCGCACGCCGCGCCGCAAGCCAAGCGCTGACCAAGCAAGCGGTCCGCACTTACCGCTGCTGCCCAGCAGCCCAGGAGGCTTCACCCGACCAGTACACGCCAGCCTGCTGCCGTGTGTAAACGAGTCTAGTACCGGCTGAGCCACAAGCCAGATGCGCAGTGTCCGAGCTGTCGCCTGCGTCTCATGTGTTCGAGCGCGAGCGCGCACGTCCCACCCGCGGTCCAAGCACGTCAGGCCGTAACAAGCCAAGATGACCGGGGAAGATAGATGGACGCGGACGCCATGCTCTGATGCCGCGGCAACGACGGCCCTGCTCTTTGTTCCTTTGTGTCCTGTCAGGCCTCTACCGTACTGACGCACCTGCTGTCTCACAACCATCGGGGAATGCCTCAGCGCGCGCACACACGCTAGCATTACATGAACACACGCTGGCTAACAAATACACACGACGACGACACTACTCACTGCACGACCGCCGCCGACTCGGCCACCGGTGCTGTGGCCGTTAGCTCAAGCGGCCCCTTGACGCCGCACGCGCGCTTGAGCGTGAGCGTCACCTGCACGTCCTCACCGCCCTGCCACGGCTCGCCGGCCGCTGCCTCCACATCTGCCGTACCAACGGCCGCACCTGGCCACCCATCCGCGGGCGACAACTCGCCCATTGACGAGCGGATGCCGGCGGCGGGCTCCGCGACGCCTTTGATGCCCTGGCCGGCCGTGGCCCCGGCAGTTCCCTGCGCGCCGCCACCGGCGAACGTGGCAGCGGCCGTGCTGCTGTCGCCGCCACCGATGCCTGCGCCCGGCGGCGGCGTGGCCCTGGCCTTTAACCACATCCCGGCAATGGCAGTGGCCGCGTCCCGGGACAGGTCCCGGCCGTCGTCGTGCTTGGCCACCTTCTCCCAATTGGCTTCGTCCGCGCCGCTGTCGCCGCCGGTAATCGCGGCAGCGGCCGAGCCGCAGGCAGCGGGCTGCGCAGCGGCCGCGCTGCTATCGCCGCCCGCCGCATCCCCTGATGGCGCGTCAGCATTGCAGCCAGCAGCCGCCGCGGCCTCCTTGGCCTCAAGGCCCAGGGCCCCGGCTGAGCTGCCGTCGGTGGGCTCGGCTGTGCCAGGGCTGCCGCCGCCGCCGCCGCCAGCCGCACCTCCTGGCGCGTCAGCAGCGCAGCCAGCCGCCGCTGCCTGCCACGGCTCGGCGGCATCCGCAACTCCGGCAGCTGCCGACTCGACACCGACGCTGGTGCCAGCACGGGCACCGCCGCCAGCCGTGCTTATGGGCAGCGGCACGGCTGTCACCGCCTGCGCCAGACCGCCGCAGCCCTCGGCTTCCGCAGCCACTGGGCTGCCACCGGCAGTCACACCCGTAGGCAGAGGCTCGGCAGCCTCGGGCTTGACGGCCACCAGCGCGGCCACCAGCGCGGCCCCTGCGCTGCCGGGGCCGGCGATCTCAGGCAAGTCCGTGACGCTGCCGCGAGCGGCCAGCGCTCCCGGCGCCTCCGATGCCGAGTCGATCTGGGCGTCTGGCAACACGGCTACGTCCGACTTGACGGCCGGGCCCTCGGGCTTGGTACTCGCTGCCGGTTCCGTGTCTGCGCCGTCGTCGGCCAGAGCCGTCCCCACGTCCGCTGCGGCGGCGTTGGGCCGCACCGCCCCACGCGAGCATGGCAGCGGCGGCAGCTCGAAGGGCTCCGCCGCCTGCACGCCCGCCTTGGCGCACACGCCACCTGCGCGCACCGCCAGGCCGTGCAGCGCCGCCGCAGCCGCATAGCGGGCCTCGTGGCTGCTCGGCAGATCGTCCCTGCAGTAGTAGTCGGCACGGGCGGGCGCGTTCAACAAGAAGCGGTCGAAAGCACGGCAGGCAACCGCAACATGGGTGCATATGGATGGCCCAGGTTGCGGCGAGGGCTGCGGCTACTGGGGCCTGGGCCGGACTACTGAGCGGCCGGGGTCGCGAGAGCGCAAGGTGGACGGCGCCACACCCACCACAGCGGCGCGAAGCGGGCGGCCAGGCCGTGCACCAGCCCCGACAGGGCCTTCCTGACGCAGCGCGCCACCTGGCCGTCCAGTAGCGCACGCACCTCCTGCTGCAGCTGGCCTGTGGTGAGGAGGGGGGCACGGCAGCACAGGGGCCGCACAATCAAGGGCGAGGGCAACAAGGAGTGGTCAAGGGTCATGGCCTACCCCGCCACAAGGACGCATGAGTCTGTGCAGCTTCTATTATGGCTGTGCGATGGTGGGAAGGGGCGCAAGGCAGCGCATGGGCAGTGCAAGGCAGGGCAAGTGCAAGGGCGTAGGCCAAGGCCCTAGGCCGACGCAAGTGGAGGTTGCGCGCCCTGCCCAGGTTCCAGGCCCCCGCCGCTGCCGCTATCCCTAAGGGCAGGGTTATCACATTGAGAGAGAAGAGAGGCGGACGATGAACGGCTCCAGCGTGCATAGGGCGGAGGGCAACAGGTGTGCGCGCCAGCGTCCTGGTCCGGGCACTACTTGATGTGTACGCAGCCCAGCCGCGGCCTGGGAGGGCGGCCGGCACCCTGTTCTCCAAACCACACACGCCGCCTGCCCTATGCACGCTGGGGCGCCACGCGGCCCGTGCGGGCTCAGGCTCACCTGCGGCACCATGAAGCGCCCCGCCGCCGTGTTGGGCCACGTGCTGCTCCACGGCCTGCAGGCAGGGCGCAGCGGCTCCGCGTCATCCAGGGGTCAGAGTGCGTCGGGTGCTGCAGCCCCCCCTGTCGCCCTTCCTCCTGGACATCACTGCGGGTCACCCCGGCCCCTCTTTGCATGCTTCCCTAGCCCGCTGCACCTCTATTTCTACTTCTATTCTTCTGCTTCCATGCGCGACTATTCGTGATTCGTGCAGCTGGTGACTCATCACAGGTCGGCGCTGCCATGCGTCACACAGTAGCGTAACCAGCGCGTGACCCGGCAGCCCACGCACGCACCTGCTTCATGCGCCCGAAGCAGCCGGGGCCGCAGTGCGACGCCGCGTCGCGGTACGCCGGCCCCATGGCGCCCCGCACGCTGGGCTCCACCACGTCCCGCGACAGGCCCTTGGCGGCGTCCGCCACCTGGGAGGCCAGTGCGTCCACCTGCGCCGACAGCGAGCGCCGCTCGTCGCGCAGCACCTGGCGGGTTCGTTTCGGGTGTGTTCGTTGGCATGTTGATAAGTTGAAGTAGCGAGCACGTGTGAGGGGTTCCGTGGTGATAGCAGCTAGCTGGGGCGAGTGATGTCATGAGAGGGACGAGCTGGCACATCGGGCCGGGGCGATGGCCGATGGAGCAGGTGAGGGCTCGTTACGCAGCACTTGCAGGGAGGACGGATCAGGGGAGTCTTCCCTGGGGCGGATGCGTGCGCAGGCACCGGTGAGTCGCAACTGCTGGACCAGCGCGCCCAGCTGCTCGGCGGGCACGCCCAGGCCCAGAAGCGTGCGCCGCAGCGCCTCCGTGAAGGCGGCCGCGGCGTCCAGCGTGCGTTGCTGGAAGCCCCTGCGCAGCACGGGGGCGTCGGGGGCGTCGGGTGCGACGTGCAAGAGGCGTCCTGGAACGGAAGCTGGTCATGGGTCGCGGACATGCGCTGCGCGCCTAAAGCGATGCAGAGCAGTGTGGGCTAGCAAGCGTCACGAAGGTGTGAGCGGCGGGGGCCGCGGCGCCGTCCTGAGCAATCCCTGCGCCGGGATCGCTACCGCGCGGCGCACAGGTGCACATACATGAGGACAGCAGCAGCTGCCACAGCCGATGGACCCACCGCAGCGCGGCCGGCAGCTGCGTGCCGAAGAGCTCGGCCCACGTAACGGCGATGGCGTTGAACAGGGGCTCCGCCAGCTCGTAGTTCCAGTCCTGCGCGCCCGCGGTGCCGCTGGTATAGACGCCGTCGCGCTTGGTGGTGGCCTGCAGCAGGGCAAGCGAGGCACAGGCGGGAGCGCCGCCCTTAGGGCCCGGCCTGCAGCACCCGGCCCCCACCTGATGCACCCCGCGACTGCAGACGTCTCGGTTGAGCAAGCCCGGGCCATGCGCGAGCGGGCCAGAGATGCCTAGACCCCGCTGCGCGCTGCGCATTGGGCCTTGTCATTCCAACCTCCAGTCTCACAAAGCTGCTCGTACGTCCCTGCGCACCCCTCGCGACAGCCGCACCCGATAGCTGGGCCACCGCAGCCGCGCGCCCCACGCCCGGGCCTTGCCGCCGCACGTGGCCCGAGCCTGCGCGCAGCCCGATGCCAGGCTTGGCGCCAGGCCGGCCGTCAGGAAGGTGGACCGCAGCCCCTCCAGCAGCTGCTGGCAGTCACGCTCCTGGACCTTAGCTAACGCGGCGGCCTCCGCACTGAACGCCTGCCGCACCGCCTGCGCCGTGGCGGCGTCGTTGTCGAAGCGCTGCTGGGTGCGGAATGAGGGAGGGCTGATGAGCGGCAATGGAAAAACCGAGTTCAGGGCCGAGGCCGCAGGAGAGAGGTTGCAGGCCGGGGCCCAGGACCCAAGGATGTGCAGGTATGCGGTGGCGCGCACCTGACTGATGAGCATGCTGCCGGTGCTGTCCAGGAACTCAAACACGTTGCGCACCAGCGCGCGCTGCGCCCGCAGCCGGCCCTCGTCGGCCGTGTCGCGCACGTGTTGCCGCAGCCGGGGGACGTCTGTGTCGTCCAGCCTAGACGTGTGCATGAGGGCGGAGGTGGGGCAGTGAGGAGGGGCGAGGAAAGTCCAGCGCCTTGATTGCCTCGCGCACCTGCTGAAGGCTGCTGGGCGGCCGTCCTTTTTGTTGCGACCCTCGAGCTTCTGCGCGTCGCGCGCCGAGACACAGAACACGGGAAGCTCTGGCACGGGCGCGTTGCGGTGGTCCTTGGACAGGTCCTCCATCTGGGGGGAGGGGAGGGTGAAACAAGGCGGGCAGAAGAGTGTTGAGGGAGGCTGCTCACCCCATCCCCTGCCGATGAGAAGTGCGCACAGCCTCAACGCGGCTCCGTACCTCGGCGATGCCCTCCCGGAAGTCCTCCTGCAGCCGCTGCCGGCTGAAGTTGTTGCGCGCCTTGGCGCAGATAGACGTCAGCTCCAGCTGAGGCTTCACCAGGCGCTGCGAGGCGCTGGTGCGGGCCTGCTCCGCCTGCGGTCGGCACAGCAGGCGAACACGACCAGAGCCGGCGGCTGAACTCGGGCGGTGATGTGCTTGGCCACTGCGTGCTTCCGCCGCTTCCGCCGCTTCCGCCGCTTCCGCCGCTTCCGCCGCTCCTGGCCCGCCAGGCATGCGGGGATCTGACGATGCGCTCACCTCCCTCAGCTGTTGCTGCTGCTCCGCGAGCTCAGCCCTGCGCTGGCGGCAAGACGCATGTGGCGGGCAGCACTCAAGCCTGGGCCAGCCGACGACCAACAGCTGTACATATGTGGCTCCCTCAATGATGCAAACGGGCAGCCGCAGCGCCCTCGGGCTACAGGACGACCGACATGGCGCCGCACAGCCATTCCGCCATACAGCCGTACACAACGCCGTATCTGCCGTACCGGGTTGTGCGTAGCTCTAGCACCACGGCCTCCAGCTCCTGCATCAGGGCCAGCAACGGCATGGCCTTGATCCTGCGGATGGGGCGTGTGTGGGGCGTGCGTGGGGTTGGCAGGCAGGTCGGGCGGGCGGGTGGCAGCTACCGGAAGGCCCGGCGGAAGGGCCGATGCGGCGCGCTGAATAGACATGCATGAGGCCATCAAGGGGGACACGACATGGCCCTGATCTGGCGGGACTCCGCTACCTCTGACCGGCAGCTTGAGGCAAGTAGCAGCGAGGCATGAAGAACGCATGACAAACTCAAAGCCTCCCCAGAACAGCCACACCGGCACCCACTCGGCCGTGCGCTTGGCGGTAACAGCGCCCTTGCTGCCGCGGCAGCTGCGCTTGCGCTTGCTGCCGCGGCGCCGCTCGCCACGGCCTCCCGCGTCGTCGCCGTCGTCGTCGTCGTCAGTGTCCTCGTCCCCATCCTCGTTGCTGCCTCCTTCGCCGTCACCGTCCATGTCGTCGTCCGAGTCCTGCTCGCAGGTGTCAGCCTGGGGACAGCAAGTTGGGCGCGCGGACTGCACGTCACAGCTAGACATGCGTACACGCGCTTCTACGTACACGAAATCTTAACTAGAAGCCAAACCCTAGACATGGATGGCTCTGCAGCAGTGCAGCCCGCCCGGCCCAAACCCAATCCTAGGCCTGGGCTGCCCAACGCACCCTACCCGTCCACACAGCATTGTTTTTAACTAGTTGCGGCCACTATACCGATTTGCTTGTGCCCAACCTCGTAGCTCAAGGCCTCGCTGTAGCTGTCGCTGCAAGAGCCGCTGTCGCCCGCATTGTCGTCCTCGTCCTCATCCTCCACATCCCACTCGACCTCGCTGTCGTCACCGCCGTGCTGCGCGACTCCGCCCGGCCCGCCACCACCGTCACGCTTGGCCACCTTGGTCAGCCCATCCACTCTGTCCTCCGGCAGCCGCGTCGCCTGCGTCAGCTCGGCCAGCCGCTCCGGCAGCTCCCGGCCACGGCTCTTGCATGCTAGCCACGCCCTCGCGGATGAGCGCCGCCTCGTTGGCCAGGCGGCGGCAGCGCGCCAGCGCCCCCGTTACCTGCGTGCGTCGCACAAGCAAGAGCCAGGGGCCTCGGCTCGCTCAGCTGCTGGTACAGTCGGAGGTCAAACGGGATTCACTCCGGCAACACCAGCAGGGCATGCCTCCCCACCTTGGCGCCGGCCGCCCTCTTGGCGCGCACCGCCTTGGCCTCGTCCGCCCGCAGCGCCTCGATGCGCTGCTCAAGGCCCAGAAAAGCCTCCCGCTCCACACCCGAGCGGACGCACACCTCATCAACACCCAGCTCCTCCAGCGTGCCAGTCACCTGAAGGGTTGGGTGGGGCGCAAAGGGGCAGGATAGTGTGTTGCAGCAGATGTGGTGGCGGCCATCTCGGCGGATACGGCAAGGAACGGCCGAGCTAGCTAGGGGACCCGAGGGGACTACCGTCGAGCTGCCCCCGCGCTGCCGCCACGTCCTAGCACCCCGCTCCCCCACCGTAATGTTGTCAGTCTTGGTGCACACGAACGTGAGGGCGTCCAGCTGCCCGTCC